>BJCM01083862.1:0-52505 GCA_018326385.1 Flaveria bidentis
CATTAACTATTGCTAGCCTGGCGACGTCTTAGATCCTTGGGCCTGAAAAGCCTATTTGGTGCTAAAGTCGATGTATTGCCGACTCCTGATGACGTATGCTTGTTCATCATGGGAACCAAGTACACTTAGCCAATATTATATACTTGTAATCAAGTCGAGGTTTGGTTGTAACTGTATATGTTCTATAAGCTTGCTAACTTGTAACCATGAACATAAATTTCTACTTGTAACCCTTTTATATATATACATATATGCGTGTGTTTAAACCATGGGAACTCACCAACTTTATAGTTGACCTTTTATTTTTAACATGTTTCAGGTTTCCTCCTTGAAGATATTTTTGTGCTCATATAGGACTTGGACCTAGACTAATTGAAAGACTTATGTTTTTTTTGTTGTATCTTGATTGTTATGTTATTATCTTATTTATCTTGTATGTTTAATGAATAATGACATTTAATATTATTTCAACTTAATTAGTTTCATGTGCTATGAACAATCGTTTCCCATTCGTCCGCCCCGATGATTCCGCCGTCGGTCGGGGTGTGACAATTAAAAGGACAAGCATAAATGAACTTCATGCTAATTGTTATTGAACGTTAAGTTCTTTTGCAGTCCTAGTTGAGATCATATTCTTGACTTATTTAAAAAGAAGAACGAAAAGCTAACTATTACCCAAATGTCCAAATGCAATATTAGAAAGATCTCTAAAAACCGCACCCGCTGTGGTGCAGTGGTAACTAACTTGGGTAGCGTTTCGTACGCAAAAATAAAAGTCGAAATTGAATAAAACATTGAGATTAAATGAAAAAAGAGATGCTTAGTTGGTAAAGAAAATAAAACAAACCATTACATATGTAATTTCATTACCTCTAATTCATTTCATCCACCATCTTTATTTTTTTTATTTCATTTCTTCTTTCATCCTTATTCACGTCGCCACCACCCACCCACCACCACAACCACCAACCGTGACCACCACCGACCACCGCCACTCTTCACAGCCAACCACCACAACCACAACCACCACCAGTTTCACCATTGAGCACCAAGATCGGTCGCCACCGACCACCATGACCATCACCACCACCGTTGTCAATCACCACCCACCATAAAAAACCACCACCACCGGACACAACCATCACCATCACCACCATCGGCAATCACCACTGTTAACCATTACCCACCATCAATCGCCACCACCACCACCACTGCCCATCGGTCACCAACGGGCACCAACACTCGTAACCACCGACCACCACCACCAGCACCATAACCACCATCATCGAGCGCTTCCACACCAGCCATCACCATCACCACACACCACCACTGGTCACCAGCGGCCGCCACCACCACTGAGTATCACCACCACCACAACTTTTGTATTTAATTTATTCGTCTTTTCCTACTTAACAAACAACACAAAGTATTTATCCATTTCATTAACCAAACATGATAATAAGATATAATGGCTCATTTTATTTTATCATTCATTTTATTTACTCGTTCATTCTATTTTTTCTTTCTAACTATTATCTAATATCAAACAGACGGTGTAACATGAAGATCATGAGTTCAATACCCACTAACAACTAACATGAATAAATTTAGCTGTTTAAAAAAAATAAGTAAGAAAGAAAGATCTCTAAATAAGAAAATATAAAACATTAAATGATAGAAGACTTGAAGTTGTTCACTTGTTTGAATAGTTGTTAACGGTTTAACACGGCAAGAAGACATAAAAGACATAAAAGGTAGTTAACCAAACAAGTCGAACCACTCTTTTACTAACAATCCCACCAATCAGATTACAGTGTTTAGCCACGTGGCTACTAATCATAAGCCCAATTTCCCAATAGATATCATCTTCCGGTCTCTGTTCAGAATCAATATCGATGTCAACAAAGTCAAACCGGTATTCTTTAAACTTTTCTTTAGTTTTATTAATTATGGATGAAAATGTCTCTTTATACATCATAACAACAATTGGCACTTTAAATTGACAGAAAAGTGACAAAAATAAAAAATTGATGTGTGAGTCGTTTTAAAAAATATAACAACTGTTATATTTATCAAATTCTAGTTCTGTTTAAGACATTTTATTGTCTGTGTAACGATTAAAAAATAATAAAGGTTATTTTACATAATATAAGCTTATAAGATTTTGTATGTAGGAAATATGTTGGAACTTTTACAAGAAGATACAAATATTGAAGTAAATATTTCACACATATTCCAACAAAGCATGTGAAAATATCATAATATATCCCAACCAAAATATAAATCTCACACACACATGTATATGTTCTAATATTTACACTAATAAAGAAAAATAAGTTTTTGTTTTAATATTTTCTAATATTTAGAAAATCATATATATCATTAAAACTAATCTAAATATCTTATGTATTTGTTCTAGTATTTACACTAATCAAGCAAAATAAGTTTTTGGTACATATCATTTTTCACATACTCATGGTCACATTTGTATTTTTACACGCTCCATTAGCATAAAAAGATAACAATTTAGTGATCATATTAAATACTAAAAGATATTATATTATTTTCGAACTATACTAAAGGGAACTTTCTTTTTTAAATGATGTTTATATATTTTTTAATAACCGCAATGTTTGAAAAGCATTTTTTTAAACAAAATTATTTTAAAGACGAAAGCTTAAAAAACATTGTTATTACTTTATTACTTAAGGTAGCTGATTATACGTAATTCGAATAATATCTTATCTAAAAAAATATTATATACTTTCTAATTATTAATAATATTTTAATTGAACCCGTGTAAAACATGGGTTTTTAAACTTTAATAAAAAACAATTCATTATATAACTACTATTTACCCTTAATTTAGTTTATAAATGCTAAAATTTTCAACTATACCTTTTCTTAACTCATATTTTTCCAGCCTACCTTTTTATATTTTTTAGAATAATTGTTAGTTGTTTTTCGAATTGACTCGATTTTTATAACTATTATTATTATTATTATTATTATTATTATTATTATTATTATTATTATTATTATTTTACACTCTTCTAATTGACTCAACTAGATACCCTTTCTAACTATCTTAATATATTTTTAATTATTATTATGTTCTATACTCAACTAAATATCCTTTTTAAATATCTTAATATATTTTAAACCAAGTATATGACATATTTATAAAAAGAAAAGACTGAGCAAAAACAATTACACTTAAGGTTGAGTAAAAAGGTTCAAACACGCGAAACCAAGAGCCCCAACCGTGTTAAGTTGTAATCAACCCGGAAACATAATTGTATGATATATTTATGGTCTTGGACAAAATGACTAGAGTTGATATCAATACAAATCAAATGAGGCACAATCGGTCCGAAAATTCTTAATTTTTGAGCAATTCACTCACTTGTTGTCCTGGTTCGGTTCGGATCCAAGCGCAACCTAAGGTAGAAACTAATGGCAAAAATTATTAATTGATTAATATATGTGTTAGTCATACAATAAGCTAATTTTATCCATGTTGGTTGCATTAGGTTATATTAGGGTTTGAAAGTTGCATATTTTGTTAAGCTCGTAAAAAGGATTAGCAATTTTAATGATAAAACCAATCATGAAGCTAAATTATTAATCCAAATGGTCTTATTTGATGGTGATTATTACAAGTACTTTAGGGTTATACACGGTTAAGTATCAAATCAATTGAAAATAAAGAAAATCGGTACAATCCTTGTGAAAAAGTTAAGTCAGTTGGAAAAGCATTAAAAAATATTGTAAAAAGAAAAAAAAGATGAGTTGAAAATTGGTAAATTAAGTCTTAAAGTTTTAAAGAATTAAGGGTGAAATGGTCTTAATAATAAATTATTTTTATAAAATATATCAAATTAATTTTAAAAGGAATATACATAATCTAAGATATTTGATAATTTTATAGAGATATTTATGATACTTGATAAATTTATAGAAATATATATGATGTTTAAAATTAAATTTGAATATTTGTAGGATATACATGAAGTCTTCCCAAAACTATAAATGCTTTGGAACCTAAAACCTTGAATAAAAATAATATTATAAGTACTTGGTTATTTTCAAGTGTTTTTATATGTTTTTTAAAGGGGCTATAGGTATAATTGGTCATGTTGATTAACCCAACTATCGAATTTAGTGTAGGATATAACACCATAAATGATGACAAAAATAATCATAATAATTTGAATTTATCCACGTTTATGAAGTTGGATCAAGCTACCTTCGTTATAAAATATTGTCATTAGCCGTTAAAAGAATCACTTGGTTTTCAAATACGTTAATATGTGAAATTTTTTATATTAATTATTTGCTTTATATTTAGAATCATCAAATAGCCAAAACAAATCAATCATAAAAATTGAAACAACGGTATACGGTTGATCTACTTCATATGTATTTTTCTTATCAAGAAACACATAGTTTCTACTTTGTTTTTAAAATCATTACATAATGACACCGTTGATTTGATCCTATAACTTTTTAGTTGGGATAACACCACTTTACAACTGCGATCTCACTTGGAAAAATAGATATCGATAGGTGATAACAATATTTGATAAATTCTATAGATATATATGATTTTTTTGAAAGGCAAACTTATATGAGATTTAAAATTCAATTTGAATATATGTGATAACTAAACATGTTTGAACAATATATGTGAAATTATCTCAAAAACTAAAAATGCTTTGGAACCTAAAACCCTGAATAAAAATAATATTATAATTACTTTGTTAAATTCAAATGTTTATTATGTGATTTTTGAAGGGGTTGAGATTCATTCGAATAAGAATCGGTATGATTGATCATGCTGATTAACCCAACTATCGAATTTAGTGTAGGATTTAACACCATAAATGATGACAATAATCATAGAAATTTGATTTTATCCACGTTTATGAAGTTGGATAAAGCTGCACAAACACCCAATTTCCAAATATGTGTTGATATAAACATCAAATAACCATAATAAATTTATCATAAAAAATAAATAAACGTTACAGAGTTGATATGTATCTCAATCGCTAATACCAATATCTAAATTTCGAATTTAGGATGTAATCGGACCTAACAAACAACCTTGAAACCCAAATTTTCGATGCAAGTTATAGGTAAAAGACTAATTAAATGATACCACGACTCAAATACTTAAAACGTACATATTTGTTTACGTGAACAAATTCAATAATATTTTAGTTTTGAATTAAGTTTGATTTTGCTCCCTGAGATTTGACAAAAATAATCATTATCATTCAAAAAATTACAAACATTAATTTACATTAAAAAATTCGTAACTTTTTTCAATTTCAATCCAAAAGTTTCATTAGCTGTTTCAAATTAAATCCAAAATTATAAAGCTTTTGAATTGAGATAGAAACAATTTATGAAACTTTTAGAGGTAAATTAATATTTTAATCTTTTGAAGAAAAATAATTATTTTTGTCAAATCTCAGGGAGGAAATAGAAATTAACTCTTACCAATAATTCATAGCCCAACTGATTAAGATAAGATACACATGACATGTAAATAATTGAGAGATCATCAGTAGTGGAGCTTGAACACTCCCGTAGGGGGGCGGGGGGACAAACTCGAGTTTTATATAACAAATTTACATTATCGGGCCAAAAATTTACACTACCGGTCTCACTTATGCTTCGCCCCTGGAGGTCATGGGTTCAAGTCTCACTGTAAGCAAAAATTGTTTCGAGTTGAGCCAGTGGCTTTATCAACAATGAATTTACTCCTGAGAGGTTAGGGGTGCAGTCTCAACTGGAAAACATATAGGTTGACCCGATTAAGATAACACATATCCTCCAAAGTAGAGCCGTAAATTTGCCGTTAAAAAAACTCTTTTGTTTTTATAAAACTAAACTTTCTAAATATAACATACAAAAATTAAAATAGTAAAAGAAATAATTTTAAATCCTAACACATAACTTTTATTACCGATAAATATGACTAAACCTACTAGAAAACCTTTTGGCTTAGTGTAGTCCCATGACATTCCAAATGGGATGACGTGAATTTGAGTCTCGGTTGAGGTTAAATTACTTTGGGTTAAATGAAAGTGTTTTTTTAGTTGTGAGTTTTTTTTTTAAAATGATCGAATGTTCGATTCCACCTGAAAATCGAATATGTAGAAGCGATCAAATTAACACCTAAACACAAGATCGTACAATGACGTTAAAATCCGTACGCTTGATATCTAACGAGTAACTATACGGTAATATTCCGTTCAAAAATAAATAATAAATAATAAAACTAGACGTGATAAAGATGACACTTAGATACGAGAACACCATTGACTTCACAATCTAGCAATGAAATAAGTCATTCCCATTATTCTAAACTGTTTCTTTCGCTTTCCCTGCGGAAACTGATGCACCAAAGTATTCTTTCCCCTAAAAACCTTCTTTATAAACAAAAGAGCAAAAAAGATTCAATCATTCACGACACGATATCAAGATTTTCTTGATTTAAAGCAATACTATATGCAACTCAACGCACAATTTCTTTGCTGAAAATCTTGAAGAAAATATCACTCTTTATACCCTCACTTATATATCACAAATTTCAACTAAACCCACGTTGATTTCCTCGAAATATCCGTGGGTTCAATCTCAAAAACAGTTTACAGGTACTTTTTTAAAGAAATTTCATCATCCTTTGTCTGCAAAAAAATTGACTTTTCGGTAGTCAATGGAGGTTACAAAAAAGTGTTACAGTTTTGTGCTTTAAGATAATGATCTAATGATCTTTGAATGTAAGCAATCGTACATGTTTTGATTTGACTTTAGGGGTTAGGGTTTTATTAAACTTCCGTCAAAAACTTAATTTTTATATAATTGCGTTAGTATGGTAATGGTGATATTCATGTATTTCATGTCATTTTGGCAGAAGTAGGCACGTGATTAGTTCAATTGCCTGTAATCAAAGTAACTTAGTGGAGGAAATTGGGGATGAAGCACATGAATTTTATGGGCATTTCAATTTCTTGTGTGAATTCTGTTTTCTATAAGTACCATTCATATCAACAACACAAAAAAAGAATAAAAACACTATCTTTATTCCTCTGTTTTTCTGGGTATTCTGAGTGTGCTTTAATTTTGATTGTAATTCGTATTTTTAGATCTTTAAAGTATCAAGTCATGGACTCATGGTTTTGTTGATGTTTTGTTTTGCAATTTTTTGGTTTCTTCAGGTTTTGATCAATAGAATGCAAAGCTGTTGTTGCAGGTCAATCTGTTTCTGTTAGAATGGATATTGAAGAAAGTAGAAGAAAGGGACACTTGAATCGAAGGTTTGTTTATGTGTTTTTGATGGTTGAATCTTTTTGGTTTTCTGATGAAAGTTGTTTCATGTTTATTGATTTTGAAAGGATGCAACTTTCAGGAAATCAAATGAGTGTACAAGGCTTATTGCAACTGTTACAGTTGGTATTCTTTTCGGTTTCTTCATCGGGGCATCGTTTCCAGCTTTCTCACCATCAAAGGTACAATATTTTAATCCGTTACTCAACCCACATTTTTACCAAATATAGTTTGAAGTATTAAGTCCACATTCCATGAAAATTACCACAATTCTGGTTTTATAAAGGAGTGAATTCTGTAGTATCATACTTGGCTTTGCATTACAAACAAACCATTATTTATGCAAAGCTGCAAAAAAGTACAACAATAATAATAATAGTAACTTTTAGCAAAGATGAGCAATTTGGGATAAAAGGTGCCATATAAACAGTTTCTTCTTCCTTTTTATGCATTTATCTTTTAGATTAAAGTAACAAATCATGTATTTGTCGATTATCATCAATTCAACATCACCTGAACAATGATGGCATAGGTCTATATCCATAAATTCCTAATTTATCAAGTTTGAAAGGTATATTTAACATTTGAATAATGTTCAAATGATTTCCAGAAACAATGTTTTCAGTAAGACATTGCTGTTTTCACGCAAAATAAACAGCATTTTATCACTTTCTATTTTTATTTTCACGTGTGAGTGTGTGCTTCATAGTCACTCTTTTACCTCATACAAGTGTTGTGTTTGGATTTGTTTACTTTCATAACAAGGTTTTGTGTTCAAATTTGACAGATCAAACTCATTCCTCCGATCGATGCATACCTTTGGGACAAAAATTCAGGCCACTCTACACAAACGATATTAAATGTGATCTCTGTCACAAAGAATAACATCTCAAAGCAAGAAAACCATGGTGATCCATCAAAGGTATACTAATTTGCTTTTAATTATGATTTGTTGGTAATTTTTTTCTTTTATGAAACAAATATTAATATCATTATTGTTAGATTGAAGGCGTTACATGTTATATCAGTATATTAATCCTTATCATTATTGTTAGAATTTTAATGAAAGGAACCCTAAAAGTTTTGCGAAAAAAAAAATGCAGATTTGGGTCTCATCTAATCCACGTGGCGCCGAAAGATTGCCTCCTGCTATTGTTGCTGCTGAATCAGATTTATTTCCTCGCAGATTGTTTGGTAAACCTAGTGAGGTTTGTCAACCTACAATATTTTGTCTTTAATACTTTATGAATACTGATCATGAAAGGGAAGATTATTATGTAAAAATATTTTAATACATAGATAGTTTCCATAATGTAGGATATATTGAGCTAAAACAACATTGTACATTGTTTCTTTGCAGGACATAACGATCAAACCAAAGTATCTAGTAACTTTCACTGTGGGTCAAAATCAGAAACCGAACATTGATAAAGCAGTCAAAAAATTTTCTGAGAATTTTACAATCCTTCTATTTCATTATGATGGTAAAACAACAGAATGGGATGAATTTGAATGGTCAAAGCGCGCCATTCATATAAGCGTGGTAAAACAAACCAAATGGTAAAAAATCTCCGCAATTAAACTCTTTATACCATCAAATCCACTTCAGACTTTGACTTTATGAATGTTTATGATCTTTGTTTTAAAGGTGGTATGCAAAAAGATTCCTTCATCCTGACATTGTCGCGCCATATGACTTCATATTTATCTGGGACGAAGATCTAGGGGTCAACCATTTTGATGCTGAAGAGTGAGTGCTTAGTGTAATTTTTTTACATTTATTTTTGAAGTTTTTGATAATAATTTCTTGATACATCAGATATATTAAACTTGTGAGGAAGCATGGATTAGAAATATCTCAGCCTGGATTGGATCATCATAGTAGGGGTTTAACATGGCAAATGACCAGGAGACGTGGAGATCATGAAGTGCATAAGTAAGTACACAAGTGATATTTTGTTGGTTATATCAATATGATATTTTGTTTGTTGTTAGCATGAGTAAAGCCTGCTAAAGGTTATATATATTTTTACATGTATGCTAATGTTATATTACTATACTGTTGGTAGAGTAACAGAGGAGAAGCCAGGTTGGTGCAGTGACCCGCATTTGCCTCCATGTGCTGCGTATGTACAATCTTTTCTGTCGATGAATTTCTTTGTTAATTACACAAATTAGAGGTGGCAAGATTTTATTTTTATTTTGTGAAGAACTAATGAGTTACTGGCGATTAGAGAAAGAATGTTACTTATTTTTACAATAATTATCTAAATCTTTATATAAAAATGGTGTAGGAGGTTAAATGCATTATAAATTCTAACTTCGAGCAAAATTCAACTTGTTTGACCCATTCGACCAGTTCCCTTTCACTAGTTTTTTTTATTTGATCCGTTTGAGATAAAACACAATACGGATTGACCCATTGATACGTAAATTGCTGAAATTGCCTCATCTAAGACAAACCCTTAATCAAACATGGGTAAGTAGTAATAATGAAAATGGGTCAATAGACAATTTTAACTTTGAATTTCGCTAAAAAAGGAAAAGACTGCAACTTTTAATTGTGGGATCATTTTGACTTGGTTATTTTATGTATGCAGATTTGTAGAGATTATGGCTCCAGTTTTCTCTCGAGAGGCTTGGCGCTGCGTGTGGCATTTAATCCAGGTATGACACATGATTAGAAATGGCAAAGTGGCCAAAATTGGTGATATTGTTACTGTTTTCTCCGATAATTTGATAGTTTCTTTTTATTAATATTTAATACGTTAATTATGACACTAAAACTATATTACTGAAAAATATGCGATTGTATGCAGTAAAATACAGTTTAGGTGACTTTTAAAATGTTTGACCCGTTTCCTTGTTAGCTTGATTTTTTAATTTTACACATATCCAAATCCACCCAATCATAAGTAAGGTTGTTTTTCTGTTACTACATTAGACCACCATCTTTTTTCACATCACACAATTCTTTGCATACAATTGTGACTTTCAACATGTTTGGCCCGCTTCCTTGTTAGCTTATTTTTTTCAATTTTAAACGTAATCCAAATCAACTCAATCATAAGTAAGGTTGAGATTACCATTTCTACATTATATCACATTGTTTTCACATCACACAATTCTTTGCATACAATTGTGCCTAATTCTACCCATTATAAATGCAGAATGACTTAGTCCACGGATGGGGTCTTGATTTTGCTCTCCAGAAATGCGTTGAGGTAATTAACCACCTCCCAACTAATCTAATCTCGCCATTTTAATAAAATGACGAAGTTGATCGCTTATTCTCTTGTTTTACTTATTTTTGTCACGCAGCCTGCACATGAAAAGATTGGAGTTGTTGATGCACAATGGATAGTTCATCAAGGCCTACCTTCACTTGGGAATCAGGTAAAAGCTAAATTTCCCATTTTACCCTTGTGAACTTGGGTGAATCTTAGGACTAACTTCTTCTTGTTCTACTTGCAGGGTAAAGGAGAAGATGGTAAACCACCATGGCAAGGGGTATGTACATAATTTGTCACTTGTTTGTAAAATAGGTTATAACAACACACAACAATGGTAGCATGAAACGAAAGATGATAAATATGATACATTAATAATCACTAAGATTTTTATATTTTTGGCAACTTTTGATGGCAGGTGAGGCAAAGATGTCAAAGCGAGTGGAAAATGTTTCGCGAGCGTGTGTCAAATGCAGATAAAGAGTATTATAAGTCAATCGGGGTTGACCCGTTGAATATTACTGCACATTAGCCAGAAGCTTAACAAAATCTATTGCTAGTGTATCTCATTGTCATTATTCAGATGTAAACAGTTATAGAGCTAGATGTTTATAGTTTCTTACCATATGATTTAAGATCCAAATAATAATTTGACACCATGGATCTTTTACCGTGAATGAATTGGAACATAAAGCTAAATTTGGATGTGATGCTTGTGATTTGAGCGTTTATCACCCATTTTATGTAATTGGAAATTACACGAGACCAAAGAGATTTTAGGTCAAGTTTTAAAAAGAAATTAGGAGGTGCAAGATGCATAATTAAATATGAGATCTATTCGTTAAAAGATTAAAGCTGGAGTTTGTCACTTTAACCGATAACACTCATTTCCCTAAGTTATGATAGTAATGTCTCTTTTACTAAGGCATACAACCAAGTATACAACAGATAGTCTACACAGTTAATAGTGTTAAAAAGACGTCACTTTTAAGGTGTGACATCCAATTCTTTTCCAATACAATCATAGTTTGATGTGAAAAGCTTATACTTAGAGACTAGAACACGTGTTATACAACATCTCAACGTATGTGTTCAAATGAACAACGAAGGTGAAATTATGAGGAGCATAATAATAAATTCTAAGGATAAGCTGGAATACAATTCTCTTTATATTCTTGTTTTGAGTTTTGACTAATAAAAGCATATATATTCAGGTTTTATATTTGAGCTATTCACCAATGCCATTGGCTAAGTGGTTAAAAAGGTCCTAAATCGTCTCTAGAAGTATATATTCTTTGTTGTTGATTGAGTTGTTGGTCCAATGTCTTCTCATGAACTTGACATTCGTGCACCTTCGACTCCTATCCTATGACAGTCTTAATACAACTTATGTATAAAACATATAGCAGTTGATTTCTGTTTTGTTAGAGAAAAGATTTTTTGTCTGTAATTTATTACACGTACAAATAATATCTTCACATAAGTTGTTTAGTACTTCTAGATTTATCTTTTTACGTTCTTAGCAACAATTAATCCCCGCTCCTTAGCTTGTAGGCGTTTATTAGAATAGATTTGTGCTCAAGTCTAGCTAACAGAATCTAGAGAAGACTTGTGTGTAATATTTTGCTCTATATATAGACCTTTGTTACCTTTTCACACACAAATTCTGATCACATGTGTTCACAAATCTTTTTATGCGTATCCAATGCACATCTAAATAAAAGCATTCATAAGTTCATGAAAACCCACAACCAAGTTTCACCTTCTCTTATTCATTGCTAATGCATTTTGATACATACGTAGTAACAAAGAAAGCACACCATACACACGTTATTAAAAGGTAACTTAAGCTACCCTTAAGCTAATAAACACACTTATTGTGATAGACTTGTTTCATAGATATATTATTTATTCTTTATCAATACCCTTTATAGTCCAAGCTGCCTTCTGGTAACCATAATTTGTACCATTTTCATAACTGTTATGCCCATGATAATAACTCTCATATGGTCCATTGTTAGGATAAAAGGTGGCACCCTCACCGCCTCCAAGAGGGCGGCTGGCTCCATTACCATGGTAACCACCGCCAGTGGACCAAACCGACTGGTGGTGCTGAGAGTAAGGATTTGTGTGGTTGTAACCATCATGGATTCTACCACCTGACTCGTGGTAAGTCGAATAACTTTGTTGTTCAAAGGAAGAAGGGCAGCGGCTCCGCTCACTCCTGAGAACCATTTTGTTGCAATACAAAGTTAATATAAACTCTAACTAGCTTGTGGTTATTACGGTTATTTGGTGTTCTATTTATAGGGTTTTGGTGATTCCATATGCATCAAGGGTGACCATGTACTCCAATATTGGCCTTGATAGTTGTTAAGCATCTTATCTAATGTCACTTCATAAATTGTTTCAACTCCAATGATCTAAAGCATATATTCTCATGTTACATCAAGAGGACTGGTTAACTTTTGATAACAACTAATAACAACTAACAAGTTGTGTTATAAAATTTACATCAAATTTCTTGTTCTTATTTTTATAATTACATTATAAATCATTATTTTTTTTCTAATTAAATAATATTCTTATACTTTTTATCATTATCTTTTTTTCTTCTTCACTCACAACCACTTTTAAAAATATTAATAAATTTATAAGGATTAAAAAAATAATTTTCTAAATATACAGATAAACAATAACATTTTTTCTCTACTTTACTCACAATGACTTACAACCATTCCGTAAAATATAAGAAAAACATACACATAAATATAAGGATCCTACTATGATTGCTCTTTGATTATTCACATCGGGTTTTATATATCCTTACAAGTACACTAAAAATCATAATTTTTTAATTAAATAATATATTTTTATACCTTTATCATTACCTTCTTTCTCTCATTCACTTAAAATCACTTTCAAATATATTACAAAATATATAGGAGTTGAACAGTGATTTTCTCTATGCTCCACTCACAATCGCTTACAACCATTCTCTAAAATTATTAAAAAATCACTCACGTAAATATAAGAACCTAATTTGAATGCTCTTACATAGATAGAGAGATGCAAGTGTAAGAGGTCGTTTGGTTCGCAGAATATTTTGCAAAGAAATTGAAAATTGGAATGAAATTTTGTTATCATTAATAACGTGTTTGATTGGTCAATTTGTAGTGAATTGTTGATTATTTCGTGAGTAAATGGAAGGAATGAGAATTCCAATGAATGTGATAAAAAGTTTCAATTCCAATTCCATCGTTGACCAACTAAACAAGATTTTATATAAATTTTTTTCCAGTTCCAATTATAATTCCAAAGAATTCTATTAACTAAACCGGAGATAAATGAGTAATCGACATTGAAAGTTGAAAATTTAGTGGGCTCTATGCGAATGTGATGCATTTAATTCAATCATTGACATTGGTTTTTAATATTTTATTCATCCTAATAAGTATAACATCCCACTAGCTAGATTCTTACATATTGGGTTTGGGCTTTCCCTTTGTAGGCTTATTAAATATACAGCAAAGTTATTTTGGATAGTGTATGGTCCATATCCGAAGTTTGACGCCCATGATCCATACAGTCCCTTACCCTCATTTTCTTCAAGGCCCACTTTTATATCGATCAATTGCATATATATTCTTGTAAATATCCTTTAAATGCATATATACTTAAGCAAAAACTTTAATTGCATATAAACCCAAATTATTTTAACAATAATATTACCCTTCCAAAATTATTAATAAGAACTTACACATGGGTATATGTGTTATTAAAAATTTTTAAAGGGGGTAATATGTTTTTAATCTATTTGTCATTTATAAGGTTAGTAAGGAAAAATTTACCAATTATAAAGTTTTAGTAAAAATAAAGGCAAATTAGTCATTATGTAAATTACTTTTAATGAAATAAGTAAATTTGCCAATTAAGAGGTTTTGTGAGGGGATATATACATTTAAAATTTTTGCTTGGGTATATATGCAATTAAAGAGTTTTAGAGGGGGAAATATGCTTTTAGCCCATTTTATATCCTCCCATGTTTAGGAGTGGTATAGTGTGTTTGTTCGTAGTTTAAAAAAATGTTTTATGTTATAATATTTTAATACTATTGATTAAATAATATGGTAAATGATTAATTTCTAAGATGTAAGTTATATAGAAATAACCCTCTCAGTACGTCACAAAGTGGATGGAACTAAAAATGATGTAATAAAATTTAAAATCAACTACATGCTAATCTATCTATTGTATAAAAATAAAGTTTTGGGTTAACACTTGACATAATTTTAAATCTTTTAATTTTAATTTTTTTGTTTTTCTTTTCTTAAATAGTTACATTAACTAATAATGATATTATTTAAATATATTAAAATTAAAAATAACTTTTTAATTAAATTAGAAAATATGTCTTTTTATATATCTAGTTTCTACACAAATAATTTATACAATAAGAAAAACTTTCTAAATAATCAAGCTTTTATAAAAATACAAAATACTTTAAAATCGATGTTAAAGAAAATAAAATTCTTATAAACCAAAGTAACTAAAATGCAGAGTTATAATAAACAAAATTTTAAAAATGACAATTTTCGTAACATGGATTGTTTTGGAATCATAATTTTATAAAATCTTTTTGAAGAAAACAAAAAAAAAGTTCAGAAAACATATCTTATTTTTTTTATTACTTATAGTCCTTACTTATTCGTAATTTCATTCATATTTTATCTAAAAATTATCGATTTATAATTAATAAATTGTCATTACAAACGACCTAATAATATATTATTCAACTCTTGTAATACGCGTATGTTAACCTAGTGTACTAATATCATATTAATTTGTAAACCTTTCGAATTATATTATTTCAATGTTTGGTTGTTGGTCAATAAAAGTGTTAAAAACATATAGTGTCAATTCAATATCAAACACATATTTGTTATAAATATTTATCGACTCATGATCGTTGTTTTTTTTATTGTTTACATGATATACTTGGACTTTGATACGTGATTGGGCTTGCATATGGAATTGGGCTTGGATTATTGGGCTTGGAGGTGCTCATATGTTATGAACTATGAAGTTATCTTTAAGATTTTGATACAAGAAAACATCAAAATATAGCAGTGTGGTTTGCAGCAAAAACATAAGGCCTTCATCTTGTGATTCATTTTGTTCGTATCACAATCCAATGGTTACAGTCTTTTTTCCCTTTCTCAAAATTGCTTGTGGCAATCATCATCTTGTTCTTGTTCTAGGGTTCATTGTGTTGGTGAATCTGTTTGGGTCTGAGTTTAGGTTTGAATGTTATCTCGTATATCATCATGTTGATGTTCTATGTCTTAGTATCTCTTGGTTTTGGTTTGTTCTTGTTATCAGAATCGTATTTTTCTACTTCTTCCTGGTTTGAGATTGTAAGCAATTGGTTTGGGTATCAATATTGGATTTTGTTATAGTTTGGTTGTTAGTTAATAAAAGCTACTAAATGAGCCAAAAGTCAATACACGTACACTTTTTGGGCCTGCATATAAATAATATAATGAATATAATATTAATCGGTGCGCTTTAATTCACAAATGTCAAGCGTCCACGATACAAATTTCATTTCATAATAAAATAAAACGAGAAGCTAATATTTTACAAAATTGCACAATGATTGTACATTTCAAAATTGTTTTCACTTTTAAAGAGTTATGTCAACATCCTCAAATAAAAAGAGAGATCCTTCTTCATGAAGAAATATGATTCATGTTCCTTCACAATTATCAATGCAAATGTCACCTGCACTATATCTTTAAAAGTCATCTTTAAAGAAACTTTCACATAGATCTTAGAAAAATCACTTTTTTAATCAAAATAATACCATTTGTTTTTAATTATAGAATGAAATATTCCAGTTTGTTGATTTAGATTCCAAATTAAGTTTTAGTTTATATTTAACTTTGAAATGAAGATAGCAAACCCATAATTAAGCCTAACCTAATCACCTTCCCACATCTCCCATCTCCGTCTATTTTTAACGAATTCGTTAAACCATGATTTGGCTCGAGTTCAATCTTCAAAATCAGCTGAGTATTTCACCTCGGTAAATTGTCTCAGCCGAGCTGACTTGGTTGGTTTAAACTTTAAAGCTCGGGCCCGACCTGAGGCTGGCACGGCTTGGCTCGCTAAACAACCCTAATTCCATGTCGGGCATCTTTCGGTCAATGGTTAACTCTTCCTTGGTTTCCCTTACATTATTCACATTCAAAAGTAAACCCTTGACCATAAGTCTCATTGGAGATCAGTTATCATGTATTTCATTAGTACTATCAAGTTACATGGAACACATAACTTGCATTACAACTACAAGGAAACTAATGAGCCTCAAATAAATCTTGAAGATCAAACAATCTACCAAAAGATGATCAAGCAGGACAACCCCAAGAAATTAATTATTAAAAAGAATATAAACATACTAATAAATAACTATTATTTTGTAACAGATTAGTCTCACATTCAAAATTTCCTAATATAAGAGAAAAGCCTGAAACTGTCTGTGGGTTCTCTCTCTCAGGGGGATCTCATGATGCCGGTCATGGTGACGCCTCATAATAAACCGACAAAAACCGATGGTTCGTGTCTCCATTGAAGCACGACTTCACGCCAACTCGGCAAATAACTATGCCAAGAAAAAGCAGAACAAAGGCTATATACACTATCACCCCAGAAGATCCATCAAGAAAACATACTGGAGTCGACTATTTTTGGGTCAAACTTGCAGGATTTCGTCTTTAAACCATAAAGCTTCAATCTTTACACCGAAAACTGCATTACTTGATCACCCACTTTCTCTTATACAATTTCCAGGTAACAGAAATCTGTATTTATCAGCGTTTTCGATAAGATGTGCAGGAAGATGAACAGCTGAATAGGAATGTGGTATCGGTCCCATTTTCCCAATAATTTCTTTAAAGGTGTATTCTTCTGGTAGCATATCGAATAGATCGGCCCCTTTGCAGATTACTTTCTGAACCCTATTAGGGTTTAAGAACTTGTTGAACCTCACTCTGTCAACATGACTATAAGCTTTCATCTTGAAGATGAACTCGCTGATGCGGCGAAAACAAAAGCTACAATGCCATCCTGCATCTGCCAAGATTGTGTCTGATTGTCTGTAATGAGCATAAGTTGTTTTTCCCGACTGATATCGATGTACTGAAGCTCGCCAACTTTTGTTATCCAAAAGGAATTCAAAAGAATACAAGTAATTCTTTAAACGAAGATGAAGAATCGGAGGTATGTCATCACACCATCTTAAAAGATTTATCGTGTGTCTACTTGGTATCTCATCAACATCAGACATTATCAACAGATCATCATCTTGAATTCCAGCTTTTTTCAAAAGATAATCTAATGCAAGTCTTTGATAAGCTTCTTCAACAAACGGGTTCTCCCCTTTATGAAACCGACCAGGAATTTGACCATACGTTAACCTGGGCTCAACGAATTTAAATTCATCTCGATGACTAGCAAACACCAAGGGCTTAGGTATTCCTGTGAACGTCGAGTTTGACTCAAGGAGTACAAACTCAGTAACATAAGGGTACAACTCATGCCATCTAATTGTTAAAAGGTCAACTTCCTTACTGAATAGAACTGCATCAAACACACGCCTTGGGAACTCACGAGTCCTCCAGCCATGAAGCCTGCAGAGATTTTCCATCGACACGTTTTCATGATAATAATGTGGGATTTCATTGAACGGTTTTGGTGGTGATTCCCATAATGGTCGCAGAAAGTAAGAGACTTTTTGACCATGAACATACAAACCGAGTATGATGATTGGGACCATAATCAGAGCAAAGATGATGGTTTTCAATTCCAGCCCTCGTAGAATGCACTGTATTCTCGCCATGGTGGATGGTTTTTCCGAACCCTGCAGATCAAAATGTTCGCTTTCGCTTAAACTTTCAATAATAATAATCACAAATGGGAGCAGTCAAGTGTGTTTACAATGCTATTAAAGAACATCTAAAGCACATGAACATGGATCACTTGAAGTTGCAAGCAAAAAGTAACACTTCTTCTTTCTGAAATCCCTAAATTACATGTATAACTTGAACTATAGGATTCCTTAACTAAATTTGTGCTTAAAACCTTCGGTTTTTCGAATCTGAAGTTCTGTTTAGATGAAAAACAGAGACATGTAATGATTCTTCAACAAAAACAGAAGCAAATGTAACAAAATTAAGGCCCTGATTATAAAATTGCAGCCCATTCATCACAATTTATGATGAACCCCAAAAGCCCTAATCATAAACAATATAAAAATGAACAAAATCAAACAGAAAAAGCCAAGCAAAAGCCAGCAAAAACAAACCTCTGACGATATCATCAATATCAATATCAAATTAAAAAATCAATCTTCTGAATTTGCAATTAAAAATCAACCCTAGACCCAAACCCACGATGAAATCAGCAAATCCAAACGATTAACAAAACCCCACAATGCAATCATCAAATCTATCAATTAAAAATCTATGCAAAATCAAATCAATCAAAATTACCTCACCGCAGAAATCATCTGACTTCTTAGAGCAATAACGAGATCCCCCTTCTGCCATCACATAAACTTTATCAAGAAACTTTGATAAATCAGACGTCATTCGAATCACAAACACCCAATCAATGAACAAAAACAGATCAATCAACGCAGACCCAGATCGAATAATGAACAAAACAGGTGGATCAACAGCTTATTAACACGTCAAGATCTCGATGAAGGGTGGATAATCGCCTCCGGCGGGTAAAGATTGAAGATTTATCGGTTTATATACAAAGAAAAACGGAAATGTGATGAGAATTAGAGCCTAGGGGATGTGGAAAAAGCTGTGATGAGGTGTTGTTTTCTCTCTCTAGAAGAAAACTTAAACCTGCGTGTGGGTTTCTTATGGTTAACGGGTGGCAGACTGGCAGTTGTGCATCACCTCTACAAGAATATATTGTGGGTGTCTACTCCACCAACACTCACCAATTATTATTGTTACATCTATTATTTTTTATACTTTGATTGACGCGCTTTCTTATTATTAGATTTTAAGATTGTTTTTGTTCGTTTTCTTTTAGGTCATAATATCAAAACACTTGTCATTATAACTGACATCTGTTTAATTACGAGGAAATTATATACGTCCCATATAGGATTATACGATCCTACTATACAAATCGTATATAAATCTAGGAGCGTTAATTTATAATTGATAGTGTCCCAGTAACTAGATCATTATCTTTCACTATCTACCCATAAATTGAGTGTGTGTTTGATGATACAAATTGGTGATAAATAAGGAAAACTCACCAACCAAAATCTCCCTAAAACATATTTTGAATTGTAAGTTGTAGCATGAATAATGCATGACCATGTTAATAAAACATATTTTGAATTGTGTGATATTGTATTAATATTTTTCTATCTTCTTTGATTTTAGTTATCAAATAAATTATACATACTTGGCATGAATCTCACTCACGTGGTAGGGTTTAACGGACATGTTCTTGATGTTATTTGTTGTATTTTTTTTATACACAAGTTATTATCTCCAAAGAAGCTTAAGCTTGTGTTAAACTTGCAACATTTTAATATCTCTACACTTGACTTGAATACCCGTCTATAACATCCAACCTTTACTAAGGAAATAAGTTATCATGTTGTTCAAGCTTACAATATTTTTATAAGTGTTATAATTTATTAAAACACGAGTTGATGTCTTCAAACCAAAGATTGTTAGAGCTATTGAGTAGTTTTAAAGCTATATTTTTTATTTACACTTATCTAAAAATGTGATTATAAACAATATAGTGAAAATTGATATACACGTATATCAGTTGACTAATGAGAGAGTAGATACATATACGTGATAAGTGTTCAAATGATGCAATCATTTCTTGTATAACGTAATTTAAAAATTATACATAAACTAACAGATTGTACATCATGTTTAAACACTTGTACATCATGTTGGAACACTTGCACATCATTGTAGATTCACTTGGTAACTTGTTATAATGTTATAGTATATAATATTAAACTAGCTTTCTATGTTCTATCTTTCAAGAATGACAATACTACCCCTATAACGAACATGGAATTACCTAAAGTCAACCTCTTGTATTTTATAAGTCAACGTTTTGGAATATATTCATAAGTTATCAAGAGGGAAGTTGATAAAGAGGATGATTAATAGGAATTGTATTGAGATTATGCACTTACAATCCACTCCTAGGTTTTATTATTTATATTTCAATATAGTTAATTTGCTGTTTTGAGAGTTGACATTGTACGATACAATGTAATATTGTTTGATTATGTCTTTTTATTAAAGCGATCGTCTTTTTTATGATACTTACGAGAGTTCTAGCTAGGCTTATACGATCAGTGAAATAACTTTAGAAACTGATTGGTTCAAATAAGTTTGAATTATTAAGTGGAGTTACTTTACTTTAAATTATTTGATGATTGGAGTTGAAATTCGGGTTCAAATTTATTCGTTCAAACTCACTCAGCTAATATTTTAATGGAAGTTTGAATTTCAAAGGAATTTATTAAAGTTGAATTTATAGAATTGGCGGAGCTTGAAGTAATTTGTAAGTTTATCTTAGCGTCATGGGTTCAAGTCGTGGTAATGTAAGGCACACTTCATTTCCTTTTTTGTATTCTTCATTCAGCGATGAAACTTCACCGTGCTTGGTTCAATTGCGTGGCGCCAATGGCAGGTAGCTATTGGGTTATGTGGATGCTTTGGGCTTTGGGTTTAATTCTTAGGACAGTTTGTAACCCTAATCTTGTTTTTATAAATAATGTGTAGGGCCTTTATGATTCTTTTGAGCACCGGAAATATCGAAACCTAATTGCCGCAAATTGAACATATGTCATATAAAATTAAACCACTTTAAATCTTGTGTCTATATTCTCTTTGTTTTGATTTCTATTTGTGCTTGTTCTTGCTTCAACGGTGATAATAGTAACGTTTTACCATGTCTCCTTTCATTCCATGTCATGAACACTGTGACCCGTGACAAAACCATTAAAAATGATCTAAGATATCATAATCAATTTATTAAGTATATTAACGGTTGTAATATAAATCTCAAACGAGTAAGCATACCATGAAATTTGAGGTAAACATAAACTTATACTACAATTTTAAACCCTAAACTAGTGGATTTCCCTCCACGCGCGTTCCGCTTGTGAATGGCGGATTAAACCATATTCAAACAAATGTAAGTAATTTAATTGTCGAAACTCCAACAAAAGAACACAAGGAATACTTATTACTGAAAAAAAACAATTTTGTTTGAATCATGCGTTTTTATTTCAAATAGACCTTGACCATCAGAGTTAATGTTGTGTTGCGACTGCGAACCAGAAATGATTGCCACGCCAAAACAACAAACAAAATTCTTTGAGATGTCATCATTGCCTCAAGTTGCCAAATACAAATAACATAAAGTCACAACATAAAGACTTGAAACATGTGTTCTAACAAATATGAGTGGCTTGCAAGATCAATAGATACAAGTAATCACATATTCAAAAGACCATATCAGCCCAAAGCAACAACATAGTTTTATCGGTGAACATATGACCATATCAGTCTAGCGATGCCTCAGATGAGCATCAGTATTAACACAAAAAAAGTCTTAGATGAGTAGGTCTCATCATCATCGACGCAATGATACAACCGGCAGAGACAAACATACGTCAAACGAACAATTGCTCAACACCATTGACACCAACAATTTAATTTTATATTGCACACTGAACAACGACGGCGACGTGAGGCGTAGATGCAACCGCCACCATAGCCACCGTCACAACCATTGTGACAAAACATGCATCTATGCACAAATGAAAGAGGAACCCATCATCATACGGTGATGGAGACAACAGCACAACCGGAAAAAAAAACTGGTGAAATCATACAGATCTGAAATCGAGAACCCTAAAGGGCCCATAACCCTAAAAGCAAACCATAGAATAAAGCTGAAATTAGAAACCCCAAAAACAGAGAATGAAGATACATCCCCTTCATCACCGTCAAGCCAACAAATGTGAGTACGGATCGGTGGCGACAAGGCTCCATCTGACTGAGCACGCCGCCGGCGGCTGCCGTCGTAGACCCACCACCGCCTCCTTGTATCAGATCTAACCTCAGACCTGTAGATCCTAAGTTCCGTTAGAAGAACACCTCCACTGCAACCGACACCATCTAGTTTATAGACGATGGATAACTGACAGCGCGGAAACAACCACCAAGGTGGAGAGACGGCCTCCAAGCCGGAGCGGCAACTGCCTCGGCCATCTGTCAGCAGACGGCACCATCAAATACACATAGATCTTTCTCTCTCTACAACACATGAGTAAATATATAAACAAAATAGAAGGACCAAGATGCAAAAATCGATAAATAATGTGCTCAAAACTTAAAACCCAAACTCATATTGTTTCTTCAACTTTCATTTTAAATCTTGTTTTATTTTATCTTACTACTCTAATAAAAGGGTAAATAGAGGTGTCACGTGTCAACACCACAATCATTCTCATTAATTTTTTTTCGCATCTCTCCTATTAAATAATTACCTTAATTACTAATAAAATTATTTTAATACATTTTAATATATAATAAATTAAGAAATAAATTTATTTATTAAGGTTATTTCTAAATAAATTTATATTTTTAAAAAGTCAATTTTTTAAAACAAAAAAAAAATCAAATTTAGGAGTTGTAATAAGAAATTTTTTTAAAAATAACATTTTTATACGGTTTGTTTTAGGATAAAATGTTTATTTATTATAAAATTTTAAAAAGTTGATATCACTATTTTATTATTTATAGTCATTTCTGATATGTAATTTTAGTCATATCATATCTTAAAATATTATTTTATAACTAATAAAGTTATTATATCAATATTTTATTTCTTTAACGTGTATAATACACGAGTTTACTAAATTTAGTATATAATATAATATACTAAATCTAGTATATAATATAATTACCTATTACTCAATCTTTGTCAAAACACTCTATTTGAATCCTCTTTATCTTTGATTCTAAAATGTTGATTCGAGTTTAAAGTTAATAAAATAAATATACAAAGCTGTTCTGAAAAAAAAGAATATTATAGTTCAAATATAATATTCGAATATTAATAGTAAGATTCTGTCACTTTGCAAAAGCGAAAGGGCACGTGTAATACCTAAAATACTTGTTTCGATTTATTGGTCTAGACACATTGCTTCTCAAAGGCCATGCTGCTTTTATAAAGCAAAATTGAATTATTTATAAAAAGTACAAAAAAGGTACTATTTGTTAGGTTTATGCTATGGGAAAACAAATACAAAAAATAGATTGCTATACAAACAACTATATATCCCAATTTGGCTTAAAACAATCCATGAATCTAGTATTAAGACTTAGCAACAATAAAGAGAAATAAATTTGGTATGTTAAAAGTTGTCGTCCCGGTAGAGTAGCGTCATTCTTCATCTTCTTGATTGATCACGTATATCACATCATAATATATACATATGGATATATAATATAGTAAGAAAGTAGAGCTAAACGAAGAGGATAAAAAATACAGGATGAAAAATGTAGTAGCTTCGATTGGTGTGGATTGAAACCCATTAAATCACGCCCAAAACAATATGATGTTTATTTTTTGAATCAACGATTTTTTTTCCTTTATTTTTATGAATACTATCTAATCTTTGAGATGTAAAATTTAAACCCACATCATCTTTCGAGGGTCACCAACCATAAACTTTATAACCTAAAGCTAATACAATACTACTATTAAAGTATAAGAAAAACAATTACAAATTTTGAATAATGTCAATGACAAGAGAATCACGCACATGGGTCGTCAAATCATTCCCAATTTTCTATCTTATTCAATTATTCCCCAACTTATGTGAGCCATATTTTTCTTACTAAATAATAAAACTTAATAGCAATATTTACCAAAAGGCATATAAGAATATTTAATACATGAAGTTAATATAATCATACGGATGTGACAAACAACAATACAACATCACTATTGTAATAGTATTAATATGTTGTAGCTACTATATTTCTAAAGTCGTATAAATTAGTAGAATGCGTTAGTTATACCATACATATGGTTGTAATGTTATATAAAAAGCAATGTTGGACTCTTAACCTGCCTATACAGTCAGAGTGAACAAACTATGTTTAAACTAGTTAAACCGTAGATTAGATCGTTATTGATGTAAACTGGCCGGTTCACCAGTTCAAACCGGAGGGTTCCGCGGGTCATTGCCCACTCCAATCTCTTGATTTTAAGATTAGTGCATTTAGTATTTTAGTGTGTTCTTTCTTTTTCCTATTTAAGGCGCATAATTATTTCTCTTATGATTGAGCCCAACTAAAACTTCAATAAACCCATAACTTAATTTCAGCCCAAATGCATGTTCGTGTTGGAGTTGGATATCCCATTCTGACTTGTGGGCTAAATAGTTCAGGTGTCCAACCATTTCAGTGGAGTTTGCAATGCAAGAATAATTAAGATATCAAATAATAAACACGTTACCAACTGCATTATAATTTTCTAAAAGTTTTTAAGGCGACAAATATGTTTAATATTTAAAGCAAACCGGAATCAATGAACCGAACCGGAACCAAAAGAGTACCACGGTACCGGCACAAACGAGTCTTAGGCTCGTAGCAGACAACGGCGGGCTTGTTTTGTTGTAAGATATGTAACTATGTATGTATGTAATATAAGTGTCCAAGTGGCAGGACCGATCTTTAAAATTCTTAAGAGACTCTTGTCCTAGGGCGTGAACAAAATATGGATCCTATAATATGGTGTATAAAAAATCTAAACCAAATCACTTGTATCATGCATTCGAAGTGCCAAAATCGATAGCCAATCGATCTTCTCACTTCTGCCTTTGAAATCTTGAGTGAGGTTTTTCTTTTTCTTTCTTTTTAATTTAGGTAATATTATATTAAATTGGTTTAAATTGGATAAGTGACATTGGGCTAAACTATTTAAAATATTAATGGATTCTAAGTTAAGGTTTAATAGGTTAAACTAATTAAAAAATTATTGGGTGTGTTAATAGGTTTATTAATAGTTTATAGTTTTTTTTAATACAAACAGTTATGTTAACAAATTTAACTCCAAAAATTAATGTAAATCGATTAAATGTATTATAAAACTAGAACCAACTCAACATGCATCGGGTTCTTTATGAACACTAATTAGCCATTTCTCACATAACCAATTTGAAAGATTAGGAACGAGAGATGTTTCAATAGCATACGGAGAGAGGCAATAGAGATATTGGGTGAAATTTAATTCACAATTTTCCTGTGGATAAAGACCAGATGTAAAATTAGAATTTGGAATGGAATTTATGGTGTAAATTATAAATTCATGGCTTTAGTTTTCTTTTCCTATGATATATGCGATGATAAAAGAAAATTTTTTGTCACGGAGCCATGCAAAAATGAATTTTTTAATAACTTGAATTGTGTATAGAACACACATTAACTGGACAACATTTAATACAAATTAATACAGTTGTTACACAAAGACTCGTAAGACTGTATTTTTCTATAATAGATGACTATACATTTTCTACGTCACATTTATTTATTATTAAAATTTTTACAATTTTATAATTAGTAAAGTATACCATTTTATCATCAAACTATCCTTTTGAAAATGTATTAAACATTTAAAAACATATTTTCTTTTTTGTTTATATTAAGGTTGTTCACGATGAGACTTATCACCCCAGACACTCCGTCACGTGGCTCGTCACGTGGCTAGATGGATCGGCTATGAGGGTAATCATGACAAAAGGGCGAGAAAAAAATTATTATTATTTCTTTTTAATCAACCATAACATTACATCTTATCATCTCTTACTTACGTTTCATTCAAACAAATAACTTTACACATCCTTATGATGATCACTAGAATAAGTACATAACTTACTCACATCTAACATCTGTATAACGTATATGTAATTTTATATTTCTCATCTATCTATTTTTTTGTTTTTTTTTTAAAACGACACCATCTCATCATCTATCTACTTGCACCTATTACGATCGTGTAATTCACATATCTTTATGTCGCCTTGGAAAGGAACTTAAAATAACAAATAATTCATCCAACACCTGCAATTAATGAATAATGCAAATTCAAGACAACCTCAAAACAAAACTCAACAAAAATTTAATGAAAGACATAAAAAAATCCACACTAACATGAATGAAATGGACAATTTGACACTCATCAACTCACCCTTGTCCCCCCATTGCCATGATGACAAGAAAGCAGTCCGACCCAGAATTCATGGACCATCCAATCGCCTGTTACAGTTGTGACAATCATAAATTGCCCACTTTAAGGCCCTTTGAGTTTATGATCAAAAGATTCTGTGTCCAAAAACTGCAATCTTGATCGTTTTTCACTCAAAAAATGCCATCTTTCACCACGAAAGATTGAAGGTTTCACGTTTGTTGACCCAAAAGATTCAAGGGTTTGTTTGATTTCTGTTGGTTGAGAAGAACCCTAGAGGGATTTTACAGGTAATTCGAAGTTTGAATCGTGTTCCTTCACTTTCTTTTTGTGAAGAAAGCTTGAATTTTTATGGGTTCTTCAATGGATTTATGTTTTTTAAGTTCTTACACGATAATCAATTGTAATTATTGTCTGATTTTGCTGAAAACTGATGATTTTTAGGGTTAATTATGGTTTTATGTATCTTGTGGAATTGGGGATTGGGGATTTTACATTCTGTTGGCTGATTGTGCTCTGTATTACTGTACAGATGAACATGTATCTGTTTCTTGTTACTACAAACTATGAACATGATCAAATTATAAAAGAAGAGTGAATATAATATTTAGAAGGTGAAATTAAGGATAATAAAGGCTCAGTGATGAAGTTTATGAAGCTTGGTACTCGACCTGATGTTTTCTACAGTTCAAATGGTGTAAGGTAAACAAAATTAGGCATTTTATCATATGATTTATATCTAATTTCGGATTGAGTCTGAGTTTTTTGTGTTTGTTGCTTCGATTTTTGTTGAATTATTGATGCAAGATGATATTTTTGTATGATTTCAGGTCAGTTTCGTCGGAGGTTCGTACTGACCTTATAATCCAAGTGAATGAAACAAGATATTTGCTTCACAAGGTGATGTTAGTTTTTCATGTTATAAAATTCACCATTTTTATATTACTTCTTTTTAAAGTTTGTAGCTTGATTATGGGTTGTTAAACTTGATGAAATAATGAGTAAAACTAATTCGAATGCTTGTGATGTTGGTTGTGATTATTGTACTCTGTTTTTCACCTTCAGTTTCCGCTTCTGTCGAAATGCTTGAAGTTGCAGAGGCTCTGTTGTGAAAACAGTGACTCATCACAGCTTCAAATAATCGAACTCTCTGATTTCCCTGGTGGCATCAAGGCTTTTGAGTTATGTGCGAAATTCTGCTATGGAATCACGATCACTCTTAGTGCATACAATATCGTATCAGCTCGATGTGCAGCCAAATACCTTCAAATGACAGAAGATGTTGAAAAGGGTAATTTAGTCCATAAACTAGAAGTATTCTTCAATTCTTGCATTCTCAAAGGTTGGAAAGATTGCATTGTGACTCTTCAAACCACAAAGCCATTTCAATTATGGTCAGAGGAATTGGGGATAACAAGCCGATGTATCGAATCTTTGGTGTCAAAAGTCATTTCTAACCCTATGAAGGTTTTATCACATGACCATTCAAATCGAAAGGGGGATATAGAAGAAACTCACACAACTCAAAGATGGTGGGGCGACTATCTTTCGGAATTAAGGATTGATCTTTATTGGAGAACAATGGCAGCCCTTAAATCAGGAGGGAAAGTGCCACCAAATCTTATTGGTGATTCGTTGAAAATATACACTTCAAAATGGCTTCCGAAAATTTCAAGAAAACTTGTAAATGGGTCGGGTTTGAATAGTGAATCAAATCGTACAAGTTCAAATAGCAGATTGCTTTTAGAATCTATAATCACACTACTCCCAGCTGAAAGCAATGCGGTTTCTTGTAGCTTTTTGCTCAAACTATTGAAGGCAGTCAACATATTTCAAGCTTCAGCTTCTTCAAAAATGGAATTGGCAAGAAGGGTTGCACTTCAACTGGATGATGCGAAAGTTTGTGATTTGATGATTCCGTCTGTGTCAAACGAGAGTGATACAATATACGATGTTGACATATTTTTGAACATTCTGGAGCAGTTCATGTTGCAAGTTCAAAGTCAAAGTCAACAAACGAGTTCTCAGAGAACAATGCGATCAGCCAACAAAGATGATTGTAAGTTCAAGGAGGGACGTGGATGTTCTTCTGCAGTTATAAATGGTTCCATGATTAAAGTATCCAAGCTTGTTGATGGATATCTGCAAGAGGTTGCTAGAGATGTGAATGTACCATTGTCAAAGTTCATTGCTTTGATGGAATCTGTTCCTGAACTTGCAAGGCTGAAGCATGATGATCTTTACAGAGCCATCGAAATTTATCTCAAGGTTATCAAATTTATAAATATTTACCATAATCGTCTTTTATTCAGTCCGATTTTTCTTATGTTTGACTTTTTAAGTACAAACAAAGCAAGGGGGTGTTTGGGTGTGCATTTGAAACTGGATATTGCCACTAAAGGACTAGTAGAGGTGGCAAATAGGCCGTCTGAGTAACAGGTCAAAACAAGTTTGTTCTGATAGGGGCATGTTTTCAGTTTTATTATGGGCCAAAGCGTTCAGTTTGACCCGAAGCATTGTTTTCCAAAATTTAGAACTTTTTTTTGTAAAAATGTTAAACTATTATCTTGGCTATAAGCATAATAAATCAGAAATTTTTACCTCTTATAATTAGAATCAATTGACATGAGATTTGGAGACCACCTATTTTTCTAACACTTATCAGAGTCTGTTTTTTATTTTGAAACTTTGACTTTTGGTCAACAGTCGCACCCGGACCTAAACAAAAGAGAAAGGAAGGACCTTTGCCGAACACTAGACTGCAAGAAACTCTCTTTAGAAGCATGCATGCATGCAGCACAAAATGAGTTGCTTCCATTACGGGTCGTGGTGCAAGTGCTTTTCTCTGAACAAACCCGCGCTGCAATGGCTGGGGGTCAGCTGACCAGGCTGCCCAACAACATCAAGGCGTTATTAGCTGCCAAAGGTACTGCACCAAGCCCACCTGATTCACTAACCACCACCACACACACACCAAGACCACAGGATGAATGGCTCAAGTCACCAAACCCAAGTGTTTCTAGTTCAAGGATGAAACTAGTTGCAGATGACAAGCTAGCTGATCGGTCTTTGAAGATCCAACAACCTCGTTTGGTTCCTTCTCGGCCCACAAGGACGATGGTCAGTAAGTCGAGGTTTATGAACCGTAGTGGATGTGAAACTAATCCCTAAAAGTTGTATATTGTGAATATGAGACTTATGTTTTGTGAATGATTGTCCCTATGATGCATATGTGATAGATACACAGATCTTGGGTTATATTTGTAATTTTGTATATCACATGATAATTGAGGGCTCAAAACTCAAAAGTTTGATTTTCAGGGATAAATTCATCTATTTCTTCAAACTTGAATAATATACTATTTCATCAAAGAATGTGCTCAAACTCGAATAGGTCAAGCTGCCATCAACATTTGGTCCTCGAGACTTTACGAGGTCTATGGGCTCATGCCTATTTGTTGTTAGCTATAATATAATAGAAAACATACAAGTTGTTTAAGGTTTAAGTCTTATGGTGGCAAAAGCTGTATATTTTGGTGTATAATTAGTGTGTAAATGAACTGTTCTAACAAAAGAAAAAAGAAAAAGATATAAAACATGCAAGTTGGGGTGGAAGTATGTTAAACATGATAACACTTTTTCTTACATCCAGTGACAGGAATAGTTGTAAGTTACACTTTTGTGTAATAAATCACACTATGCTAAGTTGTGACGTGTATTTGCTGCAAATAAAAGATTGTAGGTGAATTAGAAGATGAAACTGTCTTGTAGATTTGCAGCCAATTTCGATAAGCACACTTCATCTCTGTTGTTTCATCCTTTTGCCACTGTCATTAGCAACATGGTACCAATCTAATTTTAGATAGATGATAACTATAATCATCAATGCTATATGTAGTTATTATTATATAAGAAGTTTAAAATAAGTAACTTCAAGTTGCTTAGTTAAGATAGAATGTTCTCACTTAGACACTAATCTTGCCGGCCTAATCTTTGGCATCTTCTTTTGTCTATATATGATCTCAAATTGACTTTATTTATTAATTAATGATTATAGCATATTAAGATTATTATATGTCTAATGAACAATGCTAGGAAGACAAAAGGAATATCCTAATAAGTAATTGAAACTTGGTTAGAATAAATTATAGATTTTTCATGTTAACAGTTGTTAAAATGAAGAAAAACAACATCTCATTTGCAGACCACACCTGTATTCTCTTGGATAATTCACAAGTAAATTGTTTACATCGACAAAGTTTTGTTAACTAACAAAACCGAAGAGCATAAAAACACAAAAAGATCCTTAGAAGCATTAACAAACAAACACATAGTGACAAATAGAGATTATACTAACCTTCAGTTTCATTCTGTTGCATTTCCTGTGCTACTTTTCTTGCAGACAATTCATGGCCTCTCAGAACCGCGTGTTTCAGCTTCTTTTTGTTTTCACCTCATCTTTGATCCACATGATCCTCGGTCTTCCTCTAAATCAACTACATGAGTTCCCGTTCACCTGCTCCAAAGAGATAAAACCTTGCAGCTCTATACTCTACCAACACAATGATCTTACAGAAGACAATCTTTCGCTACTGTATTCAGTTGACATATCACAGATTCAAACAATTACCCAAGGAGACAAGCAACACCACCTTGTAACAGTCCCGTGTTCATGCCAAAACGTGAACAACACAATTGCATACTTTTACGACACCATCTATACAGTACAAGAACATGATACATTCTTGAATGTTTCTGATCAGTTTTACAGTGGGCAAGCTTGGGCGATTGGAGATGAAGGTTCAAACTTTAAAGCGAACACAAACGCCACGATGCATTTGTTATGTGGCTGTACTGAAACTGATTCTCAAGTTATGGTCACATATACTGTTGAGCCACATGATACACTTTCAGATATTGCTAATAGGCTCTCGGCTGAAGTGAGTGAGATCGAGAGCGTGAACAGTGCTTTGATTCAGAAACCAGGGTTCATAGAGGTCGGTTGGGTTTTGTATGTTCCTATGTATAAGAATGGAGCTCCATCACTAAAAGCAACAAGAAAAGGTAAGTTTTTCGGTTAGATGTATCCTTAATGTTCTTGGATGTCATGTAAACTTATCTGTTTATTTTGTTTTGATGCAACAATTAGTAGTTTGGAGGGTGTTTGTGATTCTTTATCCAGACTGATTTTCTGATAATAAGCGAATGAATAAATTGTTTTAAAAAACGGTTTGAAGTTGTTTACTGTAAAACTGCTTATTCAAAAATCACAAGAAGCAGATATCTGGTTTTAATTAAAAACATAAGCCAAACACCCCTGGATCTTAACATGTGTATGTAGGTTTGCATCGAATTTGATTAGCAAGTATACTGATCTTCTTTCACTTCATCAGGAAAGGATCATAAGTGGGCGATTATATTTGGCGTATTTTTATCGGTCATTGCACTTTTATTATGTCTGTCGATCATATTACTGCTCATAAGGAAAAGATCCAAAGAACATGACAAAGAAAACCCGAAGGACGTATCAAAAATCATGAGCATGAACAAATCAGCTTCCACACACACTCGATACCTCAGTAAAGATAATATGGAAGGTTCGTTGGTCATTCAATCTAGTTTTCGATTCATAATTATTCCTAAGAGGCAGTTTTGAGTTTTGACCCATTTACTTATAGATGGCTTCATTTTAGTTGTGTTTTATCTTTAACTAATCAAATGCTTCAAATCAAAATATTTGACTAAAAGGGAACCAGATCACATTAGCTAGGTTGAAAGTCACCAAAAGTCTATATTTAAATGATACAACTTTTTATATAGTATTTATTCAATGATTTAGAGCATTTCTGTAACAATATTGTACTTGTAATCATAATTAATGCATACGTGTTTGTGAATCAATGAGCATGTTCTGTTTTGACCCATGCTAAAGAATAGACCAATTTCAATCCAAATCCGTTTTCATGTGCTTCAGTCACACATAAAAATAACTCAGGTATAAACATTTATACAGGAATAACAGGTTTTGATACAGAAAGACCGTTAATATATGATTTTAGCGAGATAGCTGCGGCTACAAACAATTTCGATGATAGTAGAAAAATCGGAGAAGGGGGATATGGGAGTGTATATTTTGGTATATTAGGAGAAAAGGTACCCAAAAATTATTTCAATTAAGGAGAATATGTGAATGCTTGCCTCATTTCTCCCCAAACCATTGATTATCAATCAATCTCATGGTTTTAGGAGGTTGCCATAAAGAAAATGAGATCTAACAAGTCAAAAGAATTTCTAGCAGAACTCAAAGTCTTATGCAAGATTCATCATATTAATGTGGTAAGTTATCGTATTTTTCAAAGTTAAGTAACAAGATTTTCTAGCTTCGCGAAACTTTTTGATAACTAAAGAGACTCGAATAACAGGTGGAGTTACTGGGATTTGCTAGTGGAGATGACCATTTGTACCTGGTTTACGAGTTCATTTCAAATGGATCTTTAAGCGAGCATCTTCATGACCCTTTACTCAAAGGTACTATCTTTCAAGATTCTTAAGGATAACTAAAAAGTAACAAATATATATAAAAATTAAAAAAAGGAAAGAAAATTACTGATCAGAAGATAACTCAGGTCATCAGCCACTTTCTTGGACTGCAAGAGCACAGATTGCATTGGATGCTGCAAAGGGTATCGAGTATTTTCATGACCATACAAAGGAGCGGTATGTACACCGAGATATTAAGACAAGCAACATTTTACTTGATAACCGCTTACGAGCAAAGGTACCAACTAAGAACTTTAGTAATGTTTTTATGGTTCATAAAACCAGAACACCTATCAATTGCTTAAATTAGGTTCTAAAAAGTCAAAAGCCTTTTAGCTCAGATAAAAGCTCTTAAATTTTCCTAAACATGGCAAGATTGGTGGGACCGAAGGATTGGGTAACAAGTTAAAACGAGTTTGGGTTGAAATGGGTGAGCTGCAAACACCTTTGTCCATTAAAAAAAGAATATTTAATGCCAAATATGCATAATATCTTTGACCCGTTTTCCTTCTAGCGAATTTTTTATATCTGACCCGTATGAGATAAAATGAAACGCTGAGCAATTAAGTAAATGGGTTAAATTGCTGCATATACTTTTCCTATCAAGAATAGCTTTCTTTATATCATCTAAAAAGCAATAAAAAATTATAATGAGACTCACCTTAAAATTTTATGTCCATAAGGTTGCAGACTTTGGTTTAGCAAAATTTGTTGGAAGAACAAATGATGACGATTTTATAGCAACTCGCCTTGTTGGAACGCCAGGATATCTTCCTCCAGAGTAATTTTCTAAATCTTACATGTCATATAAACCGTTGCACAAGTTTTTGCTTCACTAAAACACGTTTAAAATGTTTGACAGGTCCGTCAAAGAATTGCATGTAACAACAAAAACCGATGTTTTTGCATTTGGTGTGGTTCTAGCAGAGCTTATAACAGGAAAGCGTGCACTTATGCGTGACAATCGAGAACCCAGTAAAATGAAATCACTCATAACAGTTGTAAGTTTGTACAGAAGCATGTTCAATACATTGCTCATGATTGTTGGTAACATAAGTTGATCAAACCAATAGTTGTAGTTCTGAATCTAGTGTTTCTGCTACATCACCAACATAATCTGTACTAAAGATCCATTGCATATGCATACACATACACATAGAGGTGCAGAATCAGGATTGGGCCTAAGATCAGTAAAAAAAAAGACCGAAAGGCTCGGTTAAGCCTAAAATGCCCAACTCATCCTAAACAACTTTCCTCAAGACTAGTTCAGCCCGAGCCTGGTCCTTGATCTGGCTAAGCCCGAAAATCTATTCCTAACCGGTACTTTTTGCATCAGCTCAATGTATATTACCCAATAGTGATCTAACCAAATTTTGGCTTCTTCACATGCCTCCAGATAACCGAAGTGTTCGAAGAAGAAGAAGATCCAGAAGGTGCACTAGTATCCATCAGAGACGGTAGCCTCAGGGACAATTATCCTATTGATGATCTCTACAAGGTTAGTCTCATTACTATGTTACTGCTGATAATCAAAACTGTTATTTCATCCAAACACCTCAAAAACTATCGTATCAAAACGCAATAAGTAGATAAGAGTCTCATAAGCAACTCTAAACACCCTCTAAAAACTTTAGCCAACATGTTTATTTTGCAGATGGCTGAAATATCATATTGGTGTTTAAATGAAGATCCGAATAACAGACCAGAAATACGGGAGGTGGTTGAGTCCTTAGCGCGAATAGTGATGTCATCGGTTGAATGGGAAGCATCATTGGGAGGGAGTAGCCAGGTTTTCAGTGGTGTATTTGATGGCCGCTGAAAATGACACTATCCATTGATTGATTGTGGTTATCAACTGATATTGTTGGTGTGTAAGCAAGTTTTAGCTCATATGATGCAGTGAAAGCTGTGACATTTTCATTTTGGCACATCTTATACCAACTGCAGTGTTGATTTTCTTAGTCAAAAGACCAATTTACTCTTATTTATCAAAGTTAATGTGGTCATTAGTAGCTAAACCTGTCTTTTACTTTGAGGGTAGTTAGTAATATTGCTCATTGTAAACTCACACTTTAAAATGTGTAATTTGACAATTAATATTTGAGCATATTACCATATATTTTTGTGGTTTTTTTTGTCTTCCTTGTGTTTTTCTTATCTTTGTTTTTGTCTTTTCGCTTTTAACTAAAAACGAATGCAAAATCATGTCTGTTCATTTAAATTACTAAACGAACACTAAGGTTGTGCTGAAATGATTCGCCAAAAGTCTGCTAAACATTCTCCATAATATTTTTAACGACATGATGATATGATCAAACTCCAACAGGAAAAAGGAAAAAAAATGTTAAGATGAAGCATATGGATTGTACATTGAATGAATACATATGAATTTCATATAAATCGCGAGAGTTGTACAACATTGATGCATATATGCATCGTTCTATCATAAGAGATTGACAAACTATGAGAACATGAGAACTACATGACTCTGTTACAAATGTCAAATGTATGTATATATAGCATCTAACCTCGTCAATGAACATGGTCTGGCATTGTTGGAATCTTTCTAAACGCGTGTTTCCTACAACGCTCAAAAATACTATCATATATAAGATCAAATTGTACTCCTGCTCTTTCGCGATTCACTATGAAAAGAATATGATCCCCTTCCACCACTTTGTAATACCTGCAAGCCCAAACCATATTCAAAACCACACATACAAACAACCCCTCAAGCTTATTTAAGAATTTGAACATAAGTCATACCAAACGCCCGTTTGCAAAGGTTGGCATTCAGAATCTTCAACCACAAATCGACTAGGGTGTTCAACCGGGAGCCTAGGGTGAGTCATTGACACAGTATTTAACGCGCCATCATTATCCCACCAATCTTCATCCCTGAAAACCAAAACTTATAACATGTTAATGTAACATACAGGATTCTGTAAAGACGTTATGTTTTTATAAAACGTCAACTGACCTATAGCCCTTGAAAGGTGGAGAGACGTCCGGTGGGTGCCTCCATTGACACATCTGCAAGACTCTGATAAAAAGCAACGGGTGGATTCCTAGCATATTTGATGGTACTGTACGACCCATGAAGTTTGTAGTACGCTTTGTTGCATAACTAAAGTAGTATGTACTAGGAAATGTGTTTAGATGGCTATTGAGACGTAAAGACCCTTGGATCGTTAAATCTGGAAGGATCCAATCACCAGAAGCAAACGGGCCAGAATTTCCAAGAAGACGATCAACAAGTCCCCAAACACCAGCCTTCTTCCATGACATATTGAAATGATCAAAACCGAAATTGTAATAATATTTTAGAAAAGGAATGTCCATCCAATCATAAATGATGACACCAACGCGTAACAGTTGGAGAAGGCATATGGGTTTCAGGGATTTCCCGTCTTCTGGCCTGAATAACAAAGTGAATATTATTGCATAATCTTGACAGTTAAAGTTTAACAGATTCCCATCCAAGCCCATCAAATAACACAAATACTGATGCATAAGTTTTAAAATCTTGACAGTTAAACTTACTGCATTCCATCCAAGTAAGCTCGAGTAGTCCCGTTAAATGCACCAGATAAAGATGTTACACTAAGTACCCAGTTTTCAGAAGTGTTTTCATATCCCCTAAATGCCTGCAAATTTACACCATATCCATCTTTAAAAAGAGACCTCAGTCATATGCACTTTCTACACCTAAAAAGCCCAATACTTTTTAATATATTGGCATCAATCTGTAACAAAAAACAAACCTTGTCAGCCAACATCTGCTGCAGAACCCGAATCACCTGTGCACCCGCGGAATGCCCAACAAAGTGAATTGGATGATCTTCATCCCATTGAGGGTAATGCCCTAATAAACACCAAACAAATTATTAGAAACTTTAATCAAAATCCACTTGAATCTTGACTTAAACAGGAAATCCACATTCTATTGTCGAGCCTATAGCGCAATTATCATATAAAAACTGGAAAGATTATTATTTTAGCTAACCTTGTTCATACATCCTTCCAAACTGAGAATGCCCACAAGCCCTGCTGTGTTCTTCACCATAATCAACCTGCCCACCTTTCAAGTAATAAAACAACTCTCTAGCCCTAATAACAAGCACAAAAACCCATCATCAAACCCATACATTCATCAACATAACAAAATCACATCAACAAAACAACAAATTCTTCGATGCAGTTTACGAACAAACCTGTCGTAAATACTGGTTAATGAGCCCAGATCAGGCACCAGAACCTTCTCATCTTTCTTCTCTGCACCAGCAAAATAAGATAATCCACCTAACCTCTGTCAAACAAACCAAAACAACATTGTTAACAAACAATTCGAAACTCAAAATTGAATCAACAAGTCATCACCCAAAATGAAAATTAACTCAAATTTCATAAAGAAGCTGAAATTTGAAACTAATTACCCCTTTCCCAAATCCAAAAATCCCATGAACAAGCACAATGGGAGGCAGATCATTATCACCGGTTGCAGACCCAACAAACTGTTCATCCCTAATCGATGGTTCGATATTCGACTTGAAGAGGAAATCATTCAAAGCCAACGAAAGATCACCAGCAACCGCAGAGCTAAAAATGTAAAACCCATATAGCAAATGAACCACCGAACTCACGGATAGCTCGATCAATTGAAGGGCCACTACAGAAAACCTAAACATTTTCTACAACACCCACAACAATCTTCGCCGTAAATTCAAGAATCTTTGCCGTGATAACAAGATTTTTAGCCTGAAATTCAAGATTTTTGACCAAAATTCAAGATTTTTGGCCGGAAATTCAAGAAACAGAGCCTTCTTCAAGGTGGAAATCAAGAAGAAGGCCCTATTTCTTCAAGAAATTAGAAGACCCAGGTGAAAAATGGTTTATATATCAAAATGGAATTTCAATTTTTCAAGAGTTTGGTTGGTTAGCGAAAGAAGGTGAACGTTTTCCACCAATTTCTAACTCTTGAACTCGTTTCAAGAATTGGTATTTGGAAGTACAGCGCATTACAGAGGGCAAGTTTGTGTTCACTCATTCAATTTGTACAAAAAAGAGTCCAAAAAGGTTGCTGTGGATTCATGCCACGTGGCATGATCTTACACGTTGAGCAAATAAGTGGGTCCTACCTTTTGAGGTGTATAAATTTGGGCTATATTATAGCCTTAAATAAATGTGTTTAGCATGCAATTTAAATATTTAAGTATGACATTTAAATAGTTAATGAATCCATAGAATCTACCTATCTATCTATATCCCTAATAAACAGGTAACTAATTTCGTTAGGTGTGACAATTTTAACTCCTTGAAATTCATTTTTTCTTTTATTTTCATTTGTAATCAAACTTCATAGTTATTGCTTCTCCAGATTTTCTTTCTTGTTTCTTTTCTTTTTTAGTATTAGTATTATTATTCTATTCCTCATTTAAAACTTAAAACATCATTTTATTAAATTTAATTCTTTATTACTAACTAATGTTTTCTTTATTCAACTTATGTAAATACAATTCTCTAATTTGTTATTGAATAAATCAAATTATAAATGTTGTTATCTTTTAATACTAGAGTATGTAGTTAGCTTTTTTTAATAACTTTATCCGGTTTAAGTAAAAGTTATTTAAAAACACATCACTATATTAATTTCAGTTAAAAGTATGTTAGAATATCTTATCAAGTGACAAATATATGTATATTTTCCCTTAAAATCTTACGAAAAAAGAAAATATGTGTGTGTTAGAATAGATATGATGATTTTTTTTACTTTGGCATTTTCATCATTAGTTAAGTTTTCATCATTAGAGAAAACTAAATGCATAAGTAGGTGACTTACGTAATTTAATATGATAATGGTCAATTGGTCTTAATGAAAAAAAGAGTTGAATGAAGTGGTTTCTACATACATTATAACTATGGTTTATAGGAAACCTTGAGTGGTGATTATTGTGTATTTGCACTTGCTTTCTATAATTCTTTAATAACTACAAAGTTTGCAAAATAAAGAAGTACAAGAAAAGAAATATAACATAGATGTACACGACATCCATCTTATATGCATAAATCACTTGATTGTCAAAGGGTATTATTAATTGAGCAACCAAAAAATTAGTTGTGAGTTCCATGTGAAAAAGCGGATAATATTACTTGGTATGAAAGTTCAGATGCTACAAATTGTATAAAGTCACTAATGTATCGTTCGAGATGATGGAGACAAACCTCATCATTAATAAATCTTACATTCTTGTTCATCGTCGGAAAAACATTATCAAGAACGATGAGTTCATAAGAGGGGGTGTTCCCAACGAGTCATGGACAAAGAGATGTTAGATTCATTACAAATGTCCCTTTTCAAATATCAATTACGCATTTTGAGCGCAAAACAAATATACAAGCTCGTTATCGGTAAAACAGACAACATTGATTGATATGAAATGTCAAATGTTATACATCTTCCCTTACGTAAGTGAGGATCACACCGATATTAACGGACTACATTGCAAAAGATAATGTGTTCTCCCATCATTACTTTTTTTCTTTGAATCTCAATACATAAGTATACTTGCATAAGACATTCATCTTACATACTCAAATGACTTGACCGTCAAAAAGTGTTTCTTAAACACCAACCACGAGATACCTTCTCACGTGTTCCATACATGTGTAGCTCCAATCCAAGATCAAAGAGGTTCATAAGTCTAACCCAACATCATGGTTCAAATCATAAAAAAGCAACAATCAACGAACCATATGTTCTTTTAACACATTAGTAGAACATGTGAACAACATCACAATTTGTGTCCTACTTAATCAAATATAGATACAACTTATAAAGCACAATTCGGTGGCTATGTGCCTATGTACATGCATCTTGTTTAGAATTATTTTTAAGTCTTACAACAAACGAACTTATAATTGATAATATATCATGATATGGTATGTTATAATTATTATTATATATAGTAATAATGCATGCTTATATCATAAAATCTGACCATGTGACAGGCACGTGCCATCTGGGCTCTATCTGAAGTACGTTAGGATTTGGTGACGAATAAAGATTTGATGGTGAAACATAAAGATGTCTTGTGGGTAACGATAATGACTTGATACAAAATGTTTAATTAAAAATTAGCTTAAAAGTGAGTAAAGTGAAAATCGAGGGGTGAAATGTGGAAATAATAAAAGATTCTTTTTAGGGTTTTCCACCGAAAGAAATAGGGTGAGACGTGCTGGATCAGAGCTGGATGATTCCTTATCCAATCAATGTGTAGTGGGCCCACTCTCCCAACTATATTTAGAAACGAGTCGCTTTTAAAGCGATTCACATAAAACAATGTGAATATTTATTTCTTATCCTCAAAAGCATCATAAAAAATGCTTACTTCATTGTTAACTAGTTTTTTTTCCCGCGTCACTCGTTGTGAGTTTGGTCAATTCTCTCACATGCAATACTGTGTTACTTTGGTTGTTATCTGTATGGTTTGTTAGAAGTCATAAATTCTAAGTTTGGTAATAAAAGTAAAAAAAGACTAAACTTTAATGACCAAGTCAAGCGCTACTCGAGGGGGAATCCGGTAAATTTTTGCACATGCAACGCTGTGTTACTTGAGTCGTTATTTGTCCGGCTCAAAAACCATGAAATTGAAGTTTTACGGCGAAACTCAAAAATACTAAACTTTGGTGGCCAATCTCGTAAAAATAAAACTTCACTATAAAATAGTTTAGTGGTCGAATTTTATTATCATTTACTTTAATGGTCAAAGTTAAAAAAATAAATTAATAACCAAACTGTAAAATCCTAACTTTAATGGCCAGAGTAATAAAACAAATTGACATCCCAAATATAAAATACAAAACTTTAAGTGGCCAAACTTGATAAAATATAGTTTCATTCTAAATAGTTTGATAGTCGAAATCCAAAAACCTAAACTTTAGCGACCAAAAACCTAAACTTTAGCGACAAAAATCAAATAAACAAAAGTTAGAATAAAAAAATAGAAATACTAAAAAAATTGTTTAAAATTATTATAAAATTAAAACTAAACTATTAATTTCCCGTTGTAAATAATAATAAAGTAATATCATTTTTTCATATTTACCAGAATGGTATCCCGGTTTTATTTTTTAAGAATCGAATGTTTAAGTTCCGCAATAGACAAGTTAGTGGATGTAACAACTGTTAAATAATTTGAACGGTATAATATTGATATTCTTTTTCTTTTTAAAACTAAAATAAAAGGGTTGGTTGTTCTGATTTCAAAATTCACTATTAGTATAGTTGGACTCGAAGTAACTTGAGAGTTAGTTCGTTTAAACATTAAACTTTATATTGTATAGTTAATTTTAATTTTGCTTCTTAAGTTTTGACTAAAATAACTATATTTACCACAGTGGGTTTTTTGGTGGTGGGTTTCCTTTGAAATGGTGGACGAGCCAGGTCATCAGTGTTGTCTGTGTTCGCGGGCGTGGGTGGTCTTTCGTCAATGGGTTTACCCGGGTGACCGGGCTTAATAATTATTCGTTGACCGTTAAAAAAACACTTCTGACTTAGTTGAGCTAATCCAGAGTTAACTTTATCACTTTGTATTTTATTTTACGTGAATAATTGTTATTGATCACGTATTTTATATAGATATGACAAATTGAATTGACGATAACTTTAACTAAAATTAGTGTTTAACCAATGATGAATAAAATGGTAAACGTGTAAAAGAAGGGATGGTAGAAGGGAGCACACGTAAAAACCATATTTATGCCTGTTTTGCGGTTTCTTCTTCTGAATTAAAAAAAGAGAACAAAAATAAAGCTCAAACCAACATATTTTTATAATGACATTTGAGTGAAAGTTTAATAAATAAAATTGTTAAAACACATGGAGATCGCCTTATTAACATCTTCTATTTAATTTATGGGGATCACTTTCACGTTGTTTCTTTCTAATATGATCGAGATACCAATCTTCTTTCTAATTTTTCTTTTTTTAGAATCATAAAGGAAACTTCTCACTAATGAAGATAGTGATCAGTTTTACAAACTTTTAACTTCTCTTTGATTATGATATAGATCACCAATACAATACATATTCTCTGATTGAGATCATCAATACATTAAACATCAAAGTTTTATGGTTAACATATACCGATCATCATCAGCCCAGACGGTTGAGATGAGATACCACACTTCATTATATGGGAAGGTTTGGAGTTCAAGTTTCGCTCGGATAAAAAATTTTTTAGCGGTTGTGGTTTTTTTTAGCGGGTTGAAAATGCAGACCATTTATTTTAATGTAAGCAAGTACTTTTTTTAACGACAAATGTGCGATCATACTTCGGAAAATAAGTGTTATCTTAATCGGGTCCACCTATTCGTTTCCAGCCGAGACCCCAGCTCCCTCAGGAGGAAACTCGTTGTTGAGAACTCACTGGCTTAACTCTAAGCACTTTGCTTATAATGAGACTTGAACACATGACATCCTAATATTTACATGTTATGAGTAACTCATCTTAATCAGTTGAGCTAATGATCATTGGTAATGTAAACTAAGCAATTACAAATAAGTAAAGAGTACTTGGAGACAAATTTTAGATCTGATATTGATTAGTTGATATATTTATGTAAACACTTGATGAATAAAACAATTAGTGACGTGAAAGTAGAAATAGTAGATGTAAAAGAAACTCTTGAGTACCGATGATTCTTAGTCCAACTGGTTAAGATAAGGTATTCATGACATTTAAATAAGGGATGTCACAAGTTCAAATCTTACTCTAAGCAAAATATTCAAATTTGAGCAAGAAAGTTTTTTCAGTAATAAGTTTCATCCTTAGGGGGTCGGGGATGTGGTCCAGCTAGGAAATGACTAGGTGTGCCAAATTGAAATAACACATATTCTCTGAAGCAGTGTCATACATTTATCGTTAAAAAAAAAAGATAAAAAAAACTCTTGAGTAATAACATAAGATTGTAGTATCAAGATGCAACTATCTACTCCATGACTCAAGGTCAATGGGCAATTTACAACTCATATATTAGTTGATATCAATTCGATATTAAAATGTCTAGGTTATGTGTAAATTTCACAAGAAATGTGTGATCGTCAACTTAACAATTTACGGACACGAAGCACATTAGATTGTGTGTACTAATCGTTCAATGAACATATGGACCAATTATATTTTAAGGTACAAGTAGTTCGTAAATGTCAAACACATTTACTCAGTTTGAGATTATTTTACGAGTGATTTGATTGAAATAAAAAACTTTATGAGGAATCTAATTATATCAATTTCAAAACTTAAATACTATTTTACAAAGTTACCATTTAGATTGACAATTAACTTTGATTTTTTATACACTTTCAAAACATAAAATAAAATTATAAATATTATGATTACACTTGATTATTTGTATTTGAGTGGTGACATGCACATGCCTCATTCGAGTCTTCTTTATTTATAGTATTAAAAAAAAGAAATAATGTTATCTTTGTTTTTTTAACTGCCAACGAATAATTTTTAAGTCCGGTCACCCGGGTAAACCCAATGGCGAAAGGCCACCCACGCCCGCGAACACAGACAGCGTTGGTGACCCGGCTCGCCTACCATTCCAAGGGAAACCCATTACCTAAAGGTTTACTGTAGTAAAACCCTTGGTCCACTAAAAGTATATTGTACCTAATGAGACTTCAACCTATAACCTTCACTTTGAAAAATCATAAGATGTCTTCTAAACCAGTTGATCTAGAACTCATTCGAATAATATTATCTTTGTAAAAAGCTATAAGCAAAAATTGAACACGGACTATAGGTAAATGTGCCAAGGGTGAAAGGACCACGGTTTGAACTTTAAATCCAAGAACCGTCCACCATTTTTGCTTTTTCTCTTCTTTAATTTATTTTTCCTTCTTTATTTCATATACAAATGACAAACAAATCTGATCTTCCACGATTTAGATCAACACGCATAATCGAATACGTAGCCAAGCCACGCTAACAAACATATCAGCAAAACAGTAGAACGTCTCAGATGAACACACGTCCATCATCATTGACGATTTAATGTTTTCAAGAAAATCTAAACAACATAATCCCAATACAATCTTACCAAACAAAATAATTGTTGTAATAAGATTTTAGCATTAATCGGGGCGGTCAATTGCGTACACACCGAACGCGATATGATAAAATATAAATTACAATCATCACTTCTATTTTTTAAATTATATATTCATCAAAACATAAAGCAATCCGGCACCCGCTGATGACTATGACAAATTTTTGTTTACTACAATATACTCTCTTTATAATATAATCGGTATAAAATAACATGTATCATCTAATTTTCATATGCAATAATATCAAATTAAGATAATACATGGGATTTTGAAGAAAGTTATTGGCAATTGGACACATGGGAGGCCATAAAGATGCTGAGTTTGTTGGTGGTTGAAGGTAGTTTAGATTATATTTTTAGGGTGGGTTGACTCATCATAGCTTGTTTGCTCTAGTTCAATGCTTCATATCAAACCTGTTAGTGTTTTTAAAATCGTTTTTTCAGTTAATATTCAACCATCAAGGTAAATTGTTTTTAGTTTTATTTGTGGATCTAAATCTCTGATGCTACATTGAACATGGCACAAATATTACTAAATTTTGGGTTGTGATTTCTAACCCATTTAATAAATAAATCATGCTCGGTTTGACATATTTAACCTGATTAATTAAACTTGGTAGTTTTGTGTTGATTACCTTAACCTTTGTAGTTAAAAGTTTGACCCTTTAACTCGTTTGGAATTTAAAAGCATATATATATTTTATAAAGTCAACCTTCACATTGATGACAAGTTTAACCTAATTATCATAACCTGTTAATTCATTAATGATCTGTTTACAGCCTAATACAACCACTAACATGTTTGACCACTCTAGCTAAACGAGCTACACATGTTATGTTTTGGTTACATGATTTAAAAACACTGTTAGTCATGACTCATTAATTTCTCAACTTGACATGCTTAAGCCTCACTTATGAAATTCCTTTAGATCATGTTTGTTGCTTTGATCGTATCACAACATACATACTCCAACTTAACGTCACATCAACACATCATAATTTCTTTTTTAGCCTCTTTATTGCTTTCATCACATGACAACATATCCATTTACATTCAAATAATCTATGTTTGTGTATGAGAATAGAATAAGAAAAAAATGTTTCGCAAGCATTGACACGCCACCTCCGTTTAGCGCTCCAGGAATGGCGTAGTGGTGCTACCACATGTACCATGACACATATGTCCTCACTAGCTCACCGCACCTTTACGGTGAAGGCGTTTAACATATCCTTATGACCACCATCCTCTTCATTCTAGTCTTTTTTAACTATCATTTAACAATTCTTAAATACAACAATTACAGTAAATTTTATGCAAGATAGCAAATAACAAATCAATAAATATTTAACTGGCCATTTAAAACATTTTACATGAAAAACGTATGTTATGTTAAACTACAATTTGTTTCGTTTTAATATGAATGTTTGAATTTTCAAGAGTCTTATCGACAACCATTAGGCCATTGGCATTTGACAACCATACCGTTTTCCCCCATGTGACACATCAACGTCTATTAGTTTTTCTTATTTTTTTTATTTTTATTTTATTTTAAATGGTGTCGTCACAATTTTTTTCCATTTCCTTGTTTATTTTTTTTAAAGAAATAAACTTTCAAAAGTTGATGTGTGAACCAGTAAAATCCTGATGAATATTCTTCGGATTATAACACCTCATTGGGCGGCCCTGGCTTTTCCCGGGATCTCCTCGACTTCTTCAAGGCCCATTCCGTGCGCTCTTATACCAAAAGTGTTTTCATGGCGGGCAACAGAACTTGTCCTTGTTATACATGAGGTCATGAGGAAGTCATCTTTCCTCTTTATTTGACTTTTGACTTTCTTAGATCCATAATTTTGACTTTCAATCTAACTAGTAACTTGCAACTACCCATAAATAATTACTAGGACCATGATACAACAGGTACAGATGACCAATGGGTAATTATTTAATAATTTGTTTGTAATTCCTTTTTATTTTTAATATTTTATTGATTCATGTTGGTATTCTCTCACATCCACTTTGGTTTTATATATGAATATATGATCATAATGATATGCACTCTTTCACCTCTAAGGATCACATCCTATTATTTTCTTAAATAATCTTATTATTGATAATTTTTCTAGAACATTTTTTAAGTTCCATCTCTTGAAAACTATACAACTTTGAACATGGTATTCAACTTGAAAAAATAAGGGGTGACTGGTTGGTGATGGTGACGATGGGCGATAGCAGATAATGAGAAGTGGTGGACGATATAGACATGTGACAACAACGGTAGTATTAACAAGTTAGTGATTAACGCTGGGCAACTGACGGGAACAAAAAAAAACCGGTTGATGGTGGTGGGTCACCATTGACGGAGAAGCACAACAACAACCGAAAGAGGTGGGTGGCAGCGGCTTATCAAGTTCTTAAGAAACATTAACCAAGTTATAAACTAAAAGTTTAGAAAATAATGTTTCAAATGATTTTCAAATTGTAACTAAAAATTTAAAACATTATCTATATTCCACAAAATGTTTTCTTAAAAAAAGTTAATGCAAACACTATATTCTGATTTTCATTAAACAAAAATTTTAAAAGACACCATAATTTTATACAAGTTACAACTAAAAGCAACCAATATAAGCTACACATATTTGCATACAAAGTTACAAATACAAATACATAACATCTAGTATTATTTATAACGTTAGAGTTGTTTAACATCAAGTGATTTTCTACAAAAATTGGAGTCCACATGCGAGCATTTAACATTCCAATGTGAAGCATGTGGAGTTATTATTGGCAAATTGGATTAGATTCACTCAAACCTTTGTCCCACTCGGACCCAATGTTTAATCCACTTACTTCTCACGTTATTACTTTTTTTTTTCTTAAATTTTTTAATCCATAAATTGATTTAAAAATAATTATACAAATTACAGAATTTTGATAATAAGAGCATCTGCAATTGTGTCTCTATTTCTTTCCTCAATGTGATCATTAAATAATAACTTTTGAAGGTACTAATAAAGTTTATCTATTGTTAAATCAATATGCAAATGATAATTCATTTTCTTTTAGGTAGCGTAATTTAGGTATACCAATAACTATCCACACATAGAGGTTAACCATAAATTAAGGTTAGATTGAGGGACACCAGATTTGAGATTACGTTTTAGGTTTTCTTAAATAAACATACATTGAAAAAATCACTTTATGATTATATTACTAAAAGACAGAAAAGAAGGGATTAATTGAAATGTTTAACAAAATTATCATTATACCTTTGTGATTTAAGGAAAAAATGAAGGAAAATAGCTTGATGGGTTGCATATTTTGGGCTGAAGGAATAAAAAGACGGGCTATGGTCCGTGGATTGTATCCGGTCTCAAGCCCACATACAGATCAAGGACCAAAGGCTAGAGGTGGGCAAAATTTGGTTTTGGGCCATACCCGAAACCAAGTACAACTAGAGGTGGGCAAAACGGATTTTGGGTTGTACCTGAAATCAGGTACAAATCGGGGTTTGGCCCAACTGGGTATGCGGTCAACGAATTTGTTTGATGTAGAAGATGAGCAATAACATGGTTACATATCTAATCTCGAACCAAATTCAACACTGATTGAGGCTCTGATCGAATAGTCACATACGCACTTTTTTTAGGGGATGCTATCTGAGCCTCGTTCTCCTCTAGCTCCCGTTAAAATAATTTATGATTTCGTAGGAGCTACGACGACTACGAGCAAATAATACACAAACATAACATGACTCGTCTATTTTATCTCAGCATATGAGCCCAAATGCCAAATAGCTTATAGAGTTATAGGCTATTCCCATACACTGGGCCTGCATTCACCCCAAGTATTGGGCCTTATCAATATAGCCCAAAACATTCCGGTTTTATGCTCCAAATGGTTTTGGACTTTTCGTACCATCAAATCAGCAATTCGTCACACCCCCTTTATAAATGGGCCAGCGATTTAAAAAAGTTCTATTAATTTAATTAGGTGGGACCGTCTTCAAGATCATAGAGTTGTATGAAATTAGGGTATAAGCTATAAAGCACTTTTAAGGTTACCTTAAGAGTTCGAATCTCGTCTATGACATGTCCACGTAAAATTAGTCGTGGTGTAGATTTAATGGCATGTGATACGTAGGGTACCATATTGTGTAAAAAAATACCTAATTCAGTTAAGAGTAATTTTAACGGTCCTAGCCAAAGTTTTACTTTTTATATCTAGGTGTTAAAATTACGAATATGGTTCGTCTTGTTCACTTAAACTATAATGATTTAGATGTTAAGTGATTGTAAAGTTACCTTTTATCTTATCATCAAATATGAAAACAATTTGAAAATATGAAAAAAAGAAAAACCCCTCTCTCCAAACTTTCGCCGCTCACCTGGTGTTTTCCCGACACTACACTCTAAAAAAAAGACATCCCTCTTTTGTGAACGAAACTCGAAACTCAACCTACCTTGGTATGTCTCTACAACTTCTCACCTCTCTCCGATTACCCGAACCACCAAACACCTATGAAAAATGAAACTTTAACATATCTCATGAACAATTTGTCTAATTTGTTTTGCATTCGATAAAATGCGTAAAACAAAGTTAACATAAACTGAATAAAATAAATGTATAAAAACCACATTGTAAGATCAAAACATATGGACCATTTAAATTAAAAACAACAAATTTACAAGATTTTATCAATGTATAATTCGAAACAAACCCTAAAAACTAAAAGAATAAACCATATAAAAAGTAACCTGATCACAAAATGAAAGTAAAACATCAAAACTGATATGTATTTGTACTCAATTAAACCCAACCCACTTATGGGCATCTCGGGTTTTTACCCGGCCCACCATAATAAATATAATTACCCCAAACATTATTAATCCCACCTCTTATATCATAGCAATTTGGATTATCAGCTAATACTTTCAGATTAGACAATGGGATTAAGCTATTATCCCAATCGACGACTTGCATGTTCCGAAAGTACGAAGCTTTCCCAAACCCTTCACCCGAGAAGTGCCCGCTTCCCATCTCGGTTGAGGTATGAGAACCCGAGGCTTGACTATTCACAACTTCACCCCCGAATTGTACCATACTCGCGTGATCCCGAAGGTGTGTGAACAGAGAGGCTGGCCAGTATCCGACTAAGACCCCCGAGCCAAACTCGAGCCACCAGTTTCCGTGCTTCGGATCCTGCGTGAATTAGCCCAAAATACTTAAAAAAAAAAACCATTTGGTATAATTTCATTCATGTCATTCTTGCCTTTTAAAAAACATAAGACATAATTTCTTCATAGTGTACAAGGCAAGACTACTTTGAACACATATGATTACACTTCCACCCCCTTAAAGAAACCAAATGATTCGTATCTCTTTATTACTTTTCCTTTTTATACAAAATCAAACCTTTTTTTATTTATGATTATTTAAATTCCCTTGAAATTAAAAAAAAAAATCTTCTAAAAATTATATATTATTAAAACAAGGTCTTCAATTTCTTTAGTTAAAGAATTTACCTTCCATATCAGTAAACTGATATCAAACTGTCCACCATTATACGACGAAGTCGGAGATATAGCTGCTCCAATCGCGATCTTGTTATTCGTTTGAACAAAACCCGAGCATAACAGATTGTAGCATCCAGTAGCTTGATACGCGTCGGTCTACAATTTATTTATAAAAACAACTTAGCATTACTTAACAAAGTTTATTCCAATATATACATTTTGTCACAAATAAGCTAAAAGAAACAATTCTTACAGTCCAATATGTGAAGAATCTAGGGTAGTTGTCACCATACAACTCTGGGCTAACCTGTTAGATACAGAATTGAATTGAATGAATATATATATATAATCATACATGTGTGTATATATGCATCATGCATGTATGTGTATGTATCATGTATGTGCATCATCATACCTGCCATCCAGCTTCAATGGTGTTGAGATCATCACCAAAAGAACCAGAAATAACCCATATTTGTGACAGACTGAATTCAAATCGATCCGTCACCTTTGGATCCCATACGTTTATGCTTGCTTTTGCTCCATAGTATTGTTCCCCACTCACATAACCAACTGCATGCTGTCCATTAGCGACGAAATATATACACTTTTTAGTGACCAATTTTGATTCATTCATCAATGCAAGCAAACTATGAAATTCACTTTCTTGAAATACAAATCTTGTGCCACTTACTTGAATGTCAATTACAAACATTATTATGTTTTCAAAATAAATTAAAATCGATATTATTATGTATACAAATTTAAACGCCCTTTAATGGAACTTAAGTTTATAAAACTATTCATATTTACTTATTTTAACAGTACAAAATTCAATTCTACTTTAAAAAATAATTATTTTTCTCTAAAAGTTTAATCAATCTCAAATCTGTATTAATAGTTATATCGTAAGCAGTAGTAACAATTCTAGTAACAACTACAAAACATTACTTTCATGCCTATTATAATGTATTTCAATTTAAGTATAGAAGTGTTATATTTTTTAGATCGAAATTAAACATTCGATGAAACTTATAGATTAAAATTGAAAAAACGAAAAAAACTTTATAAAGTAAATTAATATTTTTTCAAATCTTAGTCAGCAAAACCGAATTTTAAATCAAATTTACATGCTTTTACCTCATGGCCACCATTAGAAGCATCTCTTCTCACTGGTTTCACAATCTTTCTACCAAATCTTTGAATAGAACTTGCTCTTAAAACATCATCCTCTGTTGTTCTTCTGATCGGAATCGTCCCCTCGGGGCACGATTCGCCGGATAAACTCCATAACTGATAGTTTTCCGACTCGAATCCGGCGTGATGATGCCCATATGGCCTTTCCGGTGGGACCTAATTGTTCAAAAATACAGCAACAAATTCAACAAAAAGAAGAAAAATAAAGAAATTTGTAATCTTTAAAGAACCAAAAGTTAAACCCACCAATGGCTTTGTCCCTTTCAGCAATGGATGGTCAAAAGCTGGCTGATGATGAGCCATAACGCAATCCAATATATCCCCATCTGGACTCTGCATCAGATGTTCAAATTAATATAGCCAAAGGCCCAAATTAGTATAAAATTGAAGAAATTTAGATGATGTACAAAAACAAGGGATGATGAAATGTGAAGTGAATGTGTGATTTTGAAGATTAATTGAACATGGATGTTGGTGGAAATCGATTAAATATTCACCTGAATTGTTTTGACAGAAGGTTTGTTGATTTTCATGAGATGTGTTCTGATCAATCTCATTTTCTTTGATTCTTCCCCTGGTCGGAAAGTTTGATTCAGTCGCCGGAAATCTTCGAATTGGGCGGCGGAGATCGCCGGAACGACGGTGGAGAACAAGAGGAAGAAGACAAAGGTGGAAATGATTGGAAGAATGTGAAAATCACAAGTGAAAATCATTCTGAAATTATACAACTCTGTTTCTTCTTCTTGTTGTTTTTGTTGTTGTCGTTGTTTTCTCTGTTTTTGTTTTGTGCATTTGCCTTCTTCTTGTCTCCTTGTGAAATCGAAGCAAAAACAAGAGTCCTCTGTTTTCTCCCAATGAGTATTAGACATTGTGAATGGCTTATTGTGGGTTCAGTCTAACGCCATTTTCGAAGAAGCTTGAAATGATGTATTGTGAGAAGAATGACAATAGAAACAAAAACAAAAACAAAAACAAAAACTAATATTGTTGTTCTCTCTCTAGAGTTTCTATTCTAATTCTATTCTTGATTTCTATGCTCTGACAACAACAACTTCAAGGCAAGAAGCAATTAAATAGCTCAAGTATTGATGATTTGAGCACAAAAAATGGGGGTTTTTGAGTTTTTTTAGAGTTTAAGCATGTGGGGTTTGATAATTAATATAGGGTTGTGACCAAGACATGCAATTTTTGAGAAATAAAAATCGAGTAGAGAGAGAAACAGGGTGGGGG
>BJCM01083863.1:0-45507 GCA_018326385.1 Flaveria bidentis
TTATTGTAAGTCTTATATGAGATACATATTTTGTTTACAATCATTAACTATTGCTAGCCTGGCGATGTCTTAGATCTTTGGCCTGACAAGCCTATTTGGTGCTAAAGTCGATGTATTGCCGCTCCTGATGACGTATGCTTGTTCATCATGGGAACCAAGTACACTTAGCCAATCTTATATACTTGTAATCAAGTCGAGGTTTGGTTGTAATTGTATGTGTTCTATAAGCTTGCTAACTCGTAACCATTGACATGAATTGCTACTTGTAACCCTTTTATATATATACATATATGCGTGCGTTTAAAACATGGGAACTCACCAACTTTATAGTTGACCCTTTATTTTTAACATGTTTTAGGTTTGATACTTGAAGATCTCTTGTGCTCATATAAGACTTGGACCTAGTTTAACTAAATATGTTATTTCTTTGTTTGAAGTTCTTGTATTGTATGGGCATATTTGTCTTGTAATGTTTAATGATAAATGATATTTAATATTATTTCAATTTATTTAGTTCCATGTGCTATGAGCAATCGTCTCCCATTCGTTCGCCCCGATGATTCCGCCGTCGGTTGGGGTGTGACATCGGGTTTTCTAAAGAGGGTGTTCGTGGTCTTGGTGGATTTCTTGCTTTAGGCATACCTTCAGCTCTCATGGTCTGGTCAGTTTCTTTCATGTTGTATGTCTTTTTATGCCCTTTTTGCTTCTTTGTAGCTAAAATATACCCTTTTTTTATTTTTAATGCTTAAGCTTAGAGCATTGGTCTTATGAGTTTTTTGTTTTACTGTGCGGAATCCTTCCGAATCCAAAGCTAGAGACATCGATGATGTGCATTAGGTGTGCGTTTTCCCCACGTACTCTGTTGTTTTTCTACCAATATCGAGCTGAGTTTGTACTAACTTCATATCATCTTTTCTAGCCTAAGTACCATTTCATTGGCGTACAGAATTCCATTTGGTTTTAGGAACACAGTGAGGTACTGTTTTGACATGTTACCCTGCTAGTCCAAATGTTCATTTTACTACATATGTCTAACATATTTGTTATGGACAGCACGCGAGTTTCAAATGAACTCGAAGCAGGAAAACACAAGTCTGCGAAACTAGCGGCGTTAGTTGCCTTATCACTAGTCATCGCAGAAGTGCTCATTGTTGGTCTGGTTCTAATGGCAGCCCGTGGGGTCTGGGCCAATTTGTACACCGACGAAGCTGAAGTCGTTAGTTATATATCATTAGTTATGCCGGTGATCGCTATATCTAACGTCATGGATGGAGTTCAAGGTGTATTATCAGTTAACCAGAGCTCATGTATCTTTTTTATCGTTTAAATATTACATTCAACAATAACAATTTACCATGAGTGAGATTTTACTCATACGTTTGTTTTCTGCAACAAATTTCAAAATGTATAAGCCGGTTCTTGTAAAATAAACATACATGTCACGTACTAAGTTATCCACGTTGACAAATGAATTCACACATTGTAGTGGATTTTTAATGAATTTGACGTGTTCATTTTGAGATTTTGAAAAGTAAATGTTTATTTTATGGAATTTGACTTTTAATTTGTTCCCCTTGTTTTGTTTACAATAACATTTAGTTGTTCTTATGGTAATATTTATAAAAAAGGGGTTGCTAGAGGATGTGGTTGGCAAAACACGTGCACGTTGGTGAACCTCGGAGCTTATTACTTTGTTGGTCTTTCTTGTGCCATCACTTTGACATTTCTCTACAACATAGGAGGGAAGGTGTGTGATGCTCGGTTTCTTGTTCATTTATTGTTTTATGGCGGTTGACAGTTACATTTCTTAATAGGGTTTGTGGGAGCGGGGCTCAGGCGTTACTGCTTTTAGTTATCACGGCGCGTACAAACTGACGATTAGAAGTAAGACATCGAGTCATTTGTTTTGTTTTCTTGTTTACATGTATCGGGTTATCATGATGCGTACAAACCGGCGATTATCGGGTTATGGAGGATGTGAAACAAAGAAAGGTGGAAACTAAGTGACAAAGCGTTCAAACATCAATTCAATCTTAATTGCTTCCGAACTCACTACATGATATCAATCGTCATGGAGATGAATGGCTAGTTCACCTGTGACCATAGCGGGGTGTATGTTGAATCATCAAGTGAGTTATGTGTTTTAAGTGACCACAATCGGAGATGAGTGAAAATGTGTTAATTAAAATTTTTTACCGAGTTAGACATGAACCTAATTATGTGTGTTTATTATCAAATGAGTTAGTGGTTTAATGCAATTAAGTTTTTGTTTATGATGTTGGAACACATGTTATCTAAGTTCAGATCATATATGTTAACTTTATTGTTTTCCTAAGCGTTAAACTACTAGTCATGTATGTTTGTTATATCATGTTAGTGTGTATATTAAGTCCTTGTGTGTAGTCTAGGTTTATTGGTGTCTTAATCTTTAAACTAGTATCTATACAATTTATAGCTTTAGTCATTTATCCTTCATCTAGTAAGTTAATCAAGGTAATTTCTATGTAGCATTCTAGCTGTTTAAGTAACTTGGATTACAAATCAAGCTATCACATATGAACCTAGTTCTAGTTCTAATCAATATGCTTCATGTTTAAGTCAGTGATTAAAATTCGTTGTTTACAGTTACTTTTAACAAGAATCAATCCAATATTAAATTTACATGATATTCGATCAAGCTAATCAATAGAAAGTAAACATCATCATCTAGCCACTTGTGAAATCGATACCCTCTATGTTATATTTGATTTTCGACAACGGTCAGGCCATTCTTTCACATTAGAGGGTTGGATTAAAATACCTAGTCTTGGATTACAATGGTCATATGTAATTAACATTAACCACTCATAATAACCCGTTATAAATGCACTTCCTTCGCAAATCACAACGAAGTCTCATTCACTAACTTCACTAATACTTCATACTGTGTACACTTACATTCACATAGAAACTTGACCGCAAGCTCACAAGCCTATGACGAGACCAACAACGTTCGGTCTAAACTAGAGGTGTACAAACTAGGTTTATATTCCAAACATGTTCGGGTTCAAAACCAAAGCAGTTTTTTTGGTCACGAGGTCAAGCCGGTTTTTGTTCAAACCGGTTTAACTCACCGAATACTCGAACATGCCAAACCGATTTGGACCGGTTTGAAACTGGTTTTTAATCTTTAAACCGGTTTTGCATGTGAGGCAACCAAACTGGTATACAAACCGATGATTCGAATCGGGTTACTTAAACTAGTATTTTTTAAACCGGTTTGTTTTTTTCCCGGTTTTTTTCCGAACCGATTTTTTTTAAACACCTCTGGTCTAGACAAATACCAAGTCTGAACACAACACTATCGGTTTTAGACTTTTAGCATACAAAATTAATAAAAATAATAAAATCTTATCTATATGGTGATGTAATTACATCAAAGGAAGAAAAAAAGGAAAAAAATTGGTTTCCTTAATGCACGAGTTTACCGAGTTTTCTTGAGTAGAAAGATAAACACGAAGACGAATTTCTTTATATAACCCATCGTATTCAGCTAACGTCGTTACCATAACCTCACACTAGCGACTGCAACCGCTTCGCGGCTCACGGCTACGCGTACGGATCGATTCTCCACCCATCTAACCTAATCCACTTTCGTTATCACGTCCGATCATCGTTCGGACGAACTCTCTTTTTCGTTTGTTCTCTAGGGCTTTTGTTACTTCACTGTCTCGACATGGCGTCTTCGTCGATTGTGATCAAGGTTCGTTTCTCACGCTTTTTGTTGATTCGATTTGCATATGCATGTGGTAATTTTGATGTGATCGTGTTATTCGGTGTTAGGTTTCTCGTCATGTTCTGTTTTGTTGTAATTTGTCATTTGTGGTGTAGTATGTTGATCGTTTGTGGGTTTTTTCATGGTTATGGAGAATATTTGTTTGAATTGAGGGTTATTGGGTGCTGTTTTGAAGCTAGGGTTAGGGTTTTTGTTGATTTACCTCTGGCGAGGACGATCAGTACCGTTTTTGCTGTATTTAGTGTTTTTTGTTGGGTTAAAACCTAATTTGTGCTTTTGGTTTTTTTTATTATCTGTTGTTTGATTAGTATTAATTTTTTTTTGTAAAACCAATTAATTTGCGTTTTAACACGCTAGTGCAAGTTTTATTCAGGCGTATAACCAGTTAATATGTGAATCGAAGAATTCTCAGGTGTGTTTCTGTGTTAATTTTGGGTTGAAAGTTGAAACTACGTGATAATAGTCGGTGTCTTCTTGTATGTGTGACCGGAGGAAGCACAAAATTGAGATAGTAAATTTTATGTATTTTTATGGCGTGTCATGGTGAAGGCTAGCAGAAAATTGCTGGTTATGTCGGTGTGATGAAATTTTAGTTTATATTAGCTGGTTTTGAGTGTATATTGTGTGAATTATGTTTAATTTCAGGTACCTTATGATACAGATTTGACAAACTTTTGGTCATTTTTTCAGGTTAAGTTTGGGGAAATACTCAGGCGCTTCAATGCTGCTATCAGTGACAGGAAACTTGTTTTTGACATTGCTATGTTCAGGGAGAAAATTCGCAGTCTCTTTGGCTTTGGGTCTGATGTTGAGTTTACTATGACTTATGTTGATGAAGATGGTGATGTGGTTACTCTTGCTGATGATGATGATCTCCATGATGTTGTTACACAATCTCTGAATCCAGTGAGGATTACTGTGAATTTGAACAGTAGCAACTCTAATGGATCAAGTGGGAATTCTACTCCCCTGAGATCACAAAACCAGCTTCCATTTCAAACCTTGAACTCTGGGGTTTCTGAAATTTTAAAATCTGTTCCCGAACCACTTCGTCAAGCTCTTGCAAAGCTGCCTCTTGACTTGGCAGCTAAGGCATCAACTTCTGCTCCAGCAGTTGCCGAGCTTGTAGAGAAGATGACAGCTGTGTACTTGAATCAGATGGCTAGCCCGATGGTGAACAACCCTCCCACTGTTAGTCCATCAAACGTGAACCCGGAGTCATCAACTAAGGACAGTAAGGTTCAGGTGAATCCAGATGCTGGAAGTTCGAAGTCAAAGAAGAAAGAAAAGAAGGTTCATAAGGTGACTGAAGGTGTGAAGTTCAAAGAAGTTCAGCCTCCAGGAGGTGTGGATCTTAATGTTCCTTATTTTGAGAATGAATCTTCTCAGGCTCCAGTTTATTATACAAAGAGCATTGGTGAAGGGTCTACTGGCAAAGCTAAGAACACTACTGATGGTGTTGAGATTAAGAAAGAGTTTGACTCTGAAAATACTGGATCTTTGAATGGATCTTCAAAGCCTGATCTTTTGTCTCCTCAATATATGGAACAAATACATCAAATGAGCCAACAGTTACAGGGTGAAAAGGTGCCCCAGTCGTCCCAATTTTCTCAGGCAGCTGCTGATATTAACAATACTAGTAATGATTTTGGCAGCTCTTCGTCCTGGGCTCAGGGGATGTTGAATGCAACTAATCAGTGTCCATTTTCTGGAACGCCATTGACTAATGACTCTGTTTCACAGGGGCATCATCATCATTCTCACAGCCCTCATTGGAAGAGACATGGTCTTGTTAATAATGGCATGGGCAGTATTTTCCATATGGGTGTTCGATGTGATGGCTGTGGAGTTCATCCTATAACAGGGCCTCGCTTCAAGTCAAAAGTGTAAGAAAATATAATAATTCTTTTAATCTTGCAAAGATGTACAGTAGTATGTTTATTTTGAAACTTGTATTTCTGTTGCAGGAAAGATAATTATGACCTGTGCAACGTTTGCTTTGCGGGAATGGGAAGTGTAGCTGACTACATTAGAATTGATCGTCCTACAACTAGTTTTAGGCGTCACCATATGCCCTTCAAGGGATTTTATGATCCTGTATGCAGTTTTGAGATGAATTGTATTTAGTTATTTATGGTTCGCTTGGGATACTAAATGATGTATGTTTTGTGGGTTTACAGTCTTTCCATATTCCGCCTCCAACGCTACCACACGCCATGCGGGCTCCTGGGTCAAAGCTTCCTCGTTCAAAGCTTGATAGCCGATTCATACTTGATGTAAATGTTCTTGATGGAACCATCATGGCTCCATGTACTGCATTCACCAAAATATGGAGGATGAGGAACAATGGTACTGTCATCTGGCCCCATGGTTCACAGCTTCAGTGGATCGGGGGAGATAGGTTAAGCAGTTCACATTCTGTAGATGTCGAGGTTTGTAGTTCTGTTAGCTATAAGCCTGTTGTCATGGTTTGAAAATTTTAATCTGGTATCTTAACTCTCATCTTTTGCAGATCCCGGTTGATGGTTTGCCTGTGGACAAGGAGCTTGATGTTGCAGTTGACTTTACTGCCCCGGAACTTCCAGGCCGATATGTTTCCTACTGGAGGATGGCGTCTCCATCTGGACAGAAGTTTGGGCAACGTGTTTGGGTCTTAATCCAGGTAATTAAGTTTCATAGCATTATATTAATGCTTAAGATTTAGTGCTATTTTTTAATTGTTCATTCACTCTTGCAGGTTGATGCTTCTATGAAAGATTTGGGTGAAACCTCAATTAATTTGAACCTGCCACCTGTCATGAAGAACCCCGAAGTATTTAATCAGGATCCTTTGATGGATAACATCCTTCTCGGAAACAACATCATTAAGGTCACTGATTCTGGAAATACTTCTGGTGATTTGCCACCCAAGAATGATGAGATGAATTTCCCAATTAATGACTCACTGATTATTGATAATGATGGCGGATCAAACTCTATGACTACTCTTTCTGCTCCACCTCCAACTGCTAGCTCTTCAGTTTATAATTCTACACAAGTGGGGAGCGCTTTGGCTTCACTTACAGCTGGGCCTACGTTTTCTTCAGGCCTGTACCCTACAGTAGGGTTGGATACTGAGTCAGTTGGTTATCCTACGGTGGACTTTTCTGTAATGCCACCTGCTATGGTTAGTGGGACACCATCATCAACCCCCACAGCAGCAGTGTTGCAGCCATCAGGTTCTGGTAGTAAGAAGGTAAGTGATGAACAGGAGCAGGCTCTCGTTAAGGATCTGGAAGAGATGGGTTTCAAGAAGCTGGATTTGAACAAAGAGATCTTGAGGATGAACAATTATGATCTGGAGAAATCAATTGACGATCTTTGTGGCGTTCTAGAGTGGGATCCAATGCTTGACGAGCTGCAGGAGATGGTGAGTGTGTATCTGTCTTTAAGTTTTTAAGTGTGTGTTGTGTCTGTAAATGTTTTATTGATTACTTGTATTGATTAGGGTTTTGCAGATGATGAAGCTAACAGGAGGCTGTTGAAGAAGAACAATGGAAGTATCAAGCGTGTGGTCATGGATCTCATCAATGGAGAGAGAGCTTGATCGAAGAACTTGTATGTCACTGGACGTATAACTCTATATAATATATATATCTAATATCTAAATAAAGTCTAGGAAGACTTGGTGTGTGTCTATGGTGTGTGGGTGAGTGCCTGTAGTTATACCTGGTTCAGACTTGGGTGGTGCGTGGGTCAGTGCCTGTAGCTACCTGGTTTGAACCAGTGGTGTGTGCGTTTGTGTTGGTGAATAATTATGGTTAAGCTCTTGTTTGCGGGGTTGATGCTGTGTGGCTATAATAACCTTGTTGCTTTATCGAACTTATGATGCTGTATGCATCACCTATGTAATATAAAATGACTTTTTATTTGTATATCTTTGCTTTAGAGTTCTATATTTTTTTGTTACCTAAGCTCTGTATTTTGAGTTAGAGCTGTGTTTCTCTCTTTGAGATAAAGTGCTCATATGTTTGTCTTTTTAGCCTTTTTACATGAGTGAGATTTTCGATTGGTATTTTTGATTCTATATAAGCTCTATAGTTTATTTGGAACTTGAGGCCTTGCAACTTGATGAGTGTTTTAAGGAGGCTTGTTGATATTTAATACTAGATAAGTAATGCCTAAATTTAGAAATCATGGCTTGTTTTGAATAAAAGTTGGTCCATTAATATTTTTGTTGTTTAAATTTAGAAATCAATATGAAAGCTTTACAGCTCAAGGATAAGAAACGCATGTTTATGTATTTTCTTTAACATGACATGGAATTGTGATATTAAAAGTTCGATCAATACAATGCCCAGCAGATTTAAGAATGAAAAAGTCGGTACAAATGTGTGTATATGTGAAATGTTGTTAAAATAATTGGGAAATTATCATTTGCTTGTAGGTGATTTATGTGCCGGTTACTTTAAAAGATGGGTTGTGTGTTAGCATAGGTGAATTGTTGTCGGTAATTGAAAATTTATCATTTACTTTAGATTAACCATCGAATCAAAGTGGACATCCAAATGGTATAAGAAAAGCAACTTTTTTTAATAAAAGAAAAATTATCATAATTTTCAACAATAATTTTTATTACTAGAATAATAATTAGAAAATCTACATTTAAAATCTACGATTACTTAGGGGTTATTTTGTTAAGGTTATTTTTTACCCATTAAAAAGTTATAAACTATTAGAATGAGTTTTTTTAATGATTATTAAGAGCATACAATGAAGTCCTTAAAATTATGTAAGTGTGTTTGGTATATTATATAGAATGGTTTTAAGTGATAATTGAAGGAGAGAGAAAATGTTATTGTGGATTTGTATATTTGAAGAATTATTGTTCAATCCTTATAAATTTTTTAATATTTTAAAAGTGGTTATGAGTGGAAGAGAGAAAAAAAGTAACGATAAGGGTATAAGAAGTATTATTTAATTAAAAATTTTGAAGGGACTCCACTGTGAACGCTCTAAAGCATTGAACTATGGATTTGAAATTCAAGAAACACGGTCTCGTGACGACGTGACTTTCAACTATTTAGATTTATCATAAAAACCATGAATCAACAAGAGAGTGTGTAAATACAAATTACAAACGAACATAAATCTCTTACCAAACTCGAATATAGTCTCTGAACTTTAACAACCCTTAAGTGATTTTCAATAAAAACAATAATTATTTTTAATGAACAATTCTTAAAGCTGTATTTTGTAGAAGGATGTTTATAATACTGTAAACTAAAAAGCGACCCTAACCTACCATACATTCTTATAATTTTGATTTATAAGTAGTGAATCTTCATTCGACGACCCACATAGATTTAAATTTATTAGACAACTTTGATAGTAAACTAAAAAACGAAAATGAGCCAAGTTCACAATAAAAACAACAAATAGGTTAAAAAGGCGAGTGACCCATAAGCATAATAAGTGACTCGTATGCTTCTTATTAGGGGTGTGAAGAAACCAAAATAACCGAACCGCAACCATAATAACCGACACAACCAAACCGAAAAAACCGAAACCAATAAGAAACCGACGGTTTTGTTTTATGATTTTTTAAAAACCGGTTTTTTCGGTTCGGTTTTGGTTTTGCGTGTAATAGAAACCGAAAAAACCGAACCGCAACCATAAAACCGAATTTGTAAATTTAGAAATATATTCATACACTTATAAACATGACTAGCCCATAAATTATTTATTTAATTTATGTTATCTAAAATAGATAGATGTTTAGGTTTTGAGTATAATTTTTAAATTTTTTGTTTTGGTAGATTAAATTATTTTTATTGAACTTTTTGTTATTGTATTTTATTGATTGTATTATTTTTAATGTTAAGTAATTATAAGAATCTATAGATTATGTTTAAAGATCAATAAAATGATGTAAATTCAAAGGTTCTAGCTTAAATTTATTACTTTGAACCAATTTAAAAAAAAACAAAAAAAACTTGAAGCCCAAAACAAAACCGAAAAAACCGAAACCGAAGTGAAAACCGAAAACCAAAAATCGAAAAAACCGAAACCGAACGGTTTTAAAAAAATCTAGAAACCGAAATATCGGTTTTTGGTTTCGGTTTTAGCTTAAAACCGAACCAAACCGACCATGCTCACCCCTACTTCTTATGAAGTCTTCAACTTCAATAATTTTACACCCTAAAACCTACATCCTAATAACTCGATTAAATAATATAAATCCGTATGTGTTAGTATCACCATTGCAAATTGCAGTCATCTTTAAACTTTGAACCTCATGACTTTGTCATATATTCTTTACATAAATTACCAACACATGTGAAAAAGACCAGGATCTTTTATTCCAAACTAATTTTAGGATTATAATTTTATCAATATCAAACAACTTCAAACAAAAAACATGAACTTGACAACTTGACCGACACCCTCCGACGATTGATCATGAATTCCGCAAACCCAACCCATTCAAAACCGTTTGCGCGAGTTTCCAGACACTTGTTGTGTTCCCAATGTCTCATAAACGACTCAACAAGTACCTTGACATGTTCAACACTCATTATAGTGCTAAATTAAGAAAACAAAAGGTAATAGTAGTAGTGCACAAAAGAAACCTATCCTTAAGGCATGATCTAAAGTCGCCATCTTCCCACATGTTAAAGGGATCAGTTTCCATGTGCAACTTTCATTATTTTATACATTTATTGCAGTATTTACTCAAAATAAAATTAAAAAAACTTGCCACTCTCGTGCCCTGTTTTGTTTTCTCCCTCATTAAGACAATCACCCAACCTCATTAATGATTTTGTCTCCTGATCAACAATTCATGTAACCCCCATCATCTTTTGTTTCCCCTTTTCTCCCTAATTTTATCAACATTTTCATGTTAAATAAACATATATACAAAGATTGTATAAAGCTTGGGGTTTCTACATTTAATCCTACTTGAAAAGGTTATCAGTATAACGCAAGTTGTAATATACGCGGTTCAACTAGGTAGCAGAGTATTCATAGAGTCCTGTGAATTTTTTGCTAACGGGTTGTTACGGTTATATAAATAACATATGCAATATGAGCTTTTTGACATCAAAATCGAAAGTTTCGGATTAAACATGAAAACCGGATGTCATTTATATCGACCATCCCCAACTGTTGGATCTAATCTAGCTTCATTGGTTGATAATGAGGTTTCTTGAATCTTGACATCTTCTCAGTACAATAAAGTACGAAACTGTCCTTTGCCTTTGGTTGCATCATCCCATGTGGCATTAATTTAACCATTTAGAGAGAGAGAGAGAGAGAAACAGTGTCTCCTAAGTGAAAAACTCAAGGTTACATGATGGCTATTAATAATATGCTTCTGCAACTGTTGTTTTAGTGTTGACTTTATATTTTGCATATCTAGAAAAAGTATGGGAAGTAGAGATAGTTTTTCTTCAGTTGATGAGTATAGATTTGATCCCAAATGGTTGATTGATCCTCAACATCTGTTTGTTGGGCCAAGAATTGGAGAAGGTGCTCATGCCAAAGTTTATGAAGGAAAGTAAGTAAATTTCTTGAATCTTAAATCTTGAATCTTGATTCTTGATCTACATTACATTTTGCTAAGAAACTAATGGGCAATTGGGTAATTATTACAGATATAAAAACCAAAATGTTGCGATTAAAATAGTTCACAGAGGTGACACACCAGAAGAAATTGCTAAAAGAGAAGCGCGCTTCATGAGAGAAGTTGCAACATGGTCTAGAGTTCAACACAAGAATCTAGCAAAGGTTTGATTAGTCTTCATGATTAACTGGAGGTTAATTTAATCAAGAAGTAAAGAGTACATCTAACAAAATGGTATCTTTTCTATGTTTGTGTAAACAGTTTATAGGGGCATGTAAAGAGCCTATGATGGTTATTGTTACTGAGATCTTAACAGGAGGTTCACTGCGTAAATATATGTTAAATAAACGACCCGGTAGCTTGGATTTGCATGTTGCTATCGGTTTTGCACTCGATATTGCTCGTGCAATGGAATGCCTGCACTCTCATGGAATTATTCACAGAGATCTAAAACCTGGTAATTATTTTTTCCCAAAAATCAAAAAATTAAATTCTTTCATAAGTTCATATTAATTATGAAATTCTATCTTAATTGCAGAAAACTTGGTCTTGACTAAAGATCAAAGAACACTTAAACTTGTTGATTTTGGATTAGCAAGAGAAGAAACAGTAACAGAGATGATGACAGCTGAAACAGGAACTTATCGTTGGATGGCTCCAGAGGTAACTAATATTCCTGTTTTTAATTTTTTGTATTAACATGAAGATTTTAAAAGTTGGATTTGATTTGTTTTTCTGGCAGTTATACAGCACGGTCACACTAAGGCAAGGAGAGAAGAAGCATTACAATCAAAAAGTAGATGCTTATAGCTTTGCCATTGTATTATGGGAACTTTTACACAATAGATTACCATTTGAGGGTATGTCCAACCTACAGGCTGCTTATGCTGCAGCTTTTAAGGTAAAAAAAATAGTAATTTCCACTCTCTCATAAAGAGCATAATAGTAAAACAAGAAGATTTTGATACTTGCTTCATGGTTCAGAATGTGAGGCCAAGTTTGGAAGATCTACCTGAAGAGTTGGCAATGATCTTGAGTTCATGTTGGATGGAGGACCCTGATGCAAGACCAAACTTCAGTCAGATTATACAAATGTTGCTAAATTATTTTTCAACAATTTCACCATCAAAATCCGTAATTCCTTCTCGGCTTTTTACAGCTGAAAATGCTCCAATGTCCCCTGAATCTCCAGGTACAAGTGCTTTAATGGCAGATTGCAATTTTACAGGGGATACACCAAGAGGAGAAATGGGAAACAAGCCAAAAGGCTTCTTTTTCTGCTTCAACCAATGCTACTAATGGTTTATATGGACAAAATACAAGATGAAAAACATGTATTTTTTAAAACTGTGTTGGTGTTTTTCTAAGAAAAATGCTATCTTTATCATCTTGTAAACTGAAAAATGTTCATCTGATATAGATATTATTCCATTCTGCAATTTACTATCTTGTACAAGAATCAGAACAGATCATTACTACATACATATATCAAAACCATTGGTGTCTTTTGAAGGATGGCATGATACACTTATTGTTCCACAACTATCCTAGCAAACAAATTCTCCATGCACATCCGCTAAATGTGAAATAACCCGTACTTAAAATGGTCAAACTGAGTTCAATTCCTAACAAATAAACCTTTGAAATGATTTTTGTTGCATCATCAAACCCAAAGATTCTTTGAAGTTCTAATAGGAGTACCAAGAGAAGGTTCAATAAGCCCAAAAGCAATTGCCAAATTTTCACTCTGATGAAACACCAAGGTTTCTTGATCATATTCTTCTGCTTCCAATCTTGTCTTTGGAACATTCAGTTCACACCCTGCCAACTTTATTTTCTTCATTATTTTCCCAGCTTCTGCGTAAACTTTATTGCTCTAAATATGAACCATCTTCTGTGAAAAGCTTTGCATGGTGCCAACAGTGTCTCCAAATAACGCCATTAAGTTGCATAGACATCTTTTGCATAAAGTGCTATGCATCCTCTAATAATCCAGCTCGCCCAAGTATGTCAACCACGCAACCATAATGTTCAATCTTCAACTTTATATTAAGATCTTGAATCATACTAACAAACAAAACCCTTGTCAACCAGACCCGCATGACCTCAAGCACAAAGAACACCAAAAAAAGTTACATCACTTGGTTTTGTATGGTTTGCCTGCATTAGGTCAAAGTAACAATTTTGCACTAATAAACAGCTTCCAAGTGTTACAACAATCGGTAGTTTTTTCTTCATGATATAAAAATGGACCCATTTACCAGTTGCTTTCACACTGACCATAACCACCTCATTGGCTCTTTGGGTTCACCATTGGCCTTTGAGCTCATTTGCTTCCATACAATCTTTAACCCTTTGCCATAACTCCAAACCATCAACTCTCCCAAAAACATTAACCAATGTAACCTCATCAAACTTCACATCTATCTCCAACAATTAATGACGCAAATCAACAGCATCTTTCCAGCACCCATTCTTTCAGGCATTTCATCAAACAACTTGTGGTCAACCATAACTTCACATTTAGCATACATGTTAATCAAACTATTCACAACAACTTAACCCACAAGAACACAAATCAATTTCATTAACTTAGCACTGATTTGTTTCCCCTCCTCCGAAGCTTGTAATATCGATCAAACTTTGAATACGCAAGGGAACGAACGTGAACTGTAGAAGCTATTCAAAGGTTGTGCTAAACTAGTTTGTGGTAATTATTTATTTGTTATTAGTTTATTGTTGCCATTGATGTTTTTTTAAAGGAAATTAAAACCCTTTAATACAAATATGACACTATTATTAATTATTAATTACCAGGTTTGGTTTGACATGACTCAATAAGTTTAGTTTTAATATAACAAAGTTGAATTGATAGGTTTTCATATATAGGATAAAATGTATTTATAAGATGTTACCAATATAAATAAAATCTTTTTTGTGCTTTTATAGTGTCTATAAACTAATAGGCTTTTTAGTAAATTTCAATTTTGGTTTTTTATGTGTTAACTTGCAAGTTTAGTCATTAAACTTCAATCATCACGCATATAATTCTTTATGATTTTGTATTATTCGAAAAAATATTCTGACTTAAAATATACTCTATAAATGCTATTTTAAGAATTATCTTAAAATGAAATACCAAGGTGAATGTTAGGGAGAATCATGAAAATGTATTTTTTGATTTGCTTTTACAAAAATAAGCATCGAATTTTGATTTTTCTCGAGTCAAACAATAACTTTTACCAACTTATATTCAAAACCACTCACTAAAAATGTGAAGGAATTTACGCCCGCTAAAGAGACTAAAACTTAATCTACATAAAAACCTTGAAAAATATTATGGGAATGATAGTTAATGAAATAAACCAGTTTAATCAAGACATACTATAACAAATATTTCGATTCTGCCAAGTGGTTAAGATTTTGCCTACACTTTTTAAGCGGCTAATTATTAAACTTTTTTTTTGCAGGCGGTTAAGATTTTAGTCTGTTTTTTTACGGGCACCTAACTATTAGCCTAAGTTTTTTTGTATAGTCTAAGATTTTAGTCTGCCAAGTGATTAAGTTTTTTGTGATTGTTAAGATTCCATATTTTTGGGTGGGTTAAAACTTAAAATTAAGTGTTCTTTCCCTACAAAGATGGTCAAAATGTTTATTAGTGATTTTCCCTAAATTATAACATGTTTAGAGAGGATCTACATATGCATAAAAGTTACAGTGTTATACCCTAAGATAATTTTTTAAAGGTATTAGTGTGTTGTATATTTTTAGTTGCAAACCCTACATATATAGAGAATTAGAGATGAACGTGGGTTAAAACTAAGACCGGGTTGGTTTGAAACCAAACAGAACGAATCCAGAAACCAATATACGAAGGATATAAAAGATTAAACCGAATCTAACTTTCTAAGATTGGTGATGGCTTTAAAACAGGGTTAGGCCCGAACGAAAAACAAATTACACTGGCAGACGTATTAAAAAAAGAATATATACACCGTTAATGGAAAAGAATATTTGGTCTCCATAATTAAAATTCCAGCATAAGATTCTTGTTTAATACATGTTGCCATTCTAACGGAATCTATAGGTAGTCACGCTGACACCGATGAACTTCGTGTTACATTTATATTAATAATACTCCTAGTTAGTAAAATAAAGAAATAAATTGCTAAAACATAAATAAATCAAGCTTATCCATCACACCAAAAGCCGTTTAAATACTAACAAAAAACTTTTCTAAATCATTTTTATAACAACACAGTTTTTCTAATCATACGGGACGGTTTTAATATTTATGAAATTGGAAAAAAAATCAATTAACAAGAGTTTCGGGTCAAATCAACTAGTAACGAATGTACTACTATTATTGTTGTATCAAGCATCAAAAATCAAAATAACTGGTTTGGTGAATGAGTCCACATGTTTGAGAGTTCACGTTACATAATTTATATCCAACCAAACTTATTCCAACCTTTACCATACCACCACAATAAAAAGGATCCGATTCGACCTCGATAACCTGGTTGATATGTCAAAAAATATCATATGTGTAATGTCTAGCTATAAATACCTTATAATAGTTATTACCAAAACTATACATTACTCAAACAATAAAAATATATGTCTAGAAGCTTAAACTATGGTGTCACCTATGACGATAGTCAATACGGTTGGGATACCGCTTCTCCACGTATATATGTGGATAGGAATCCTGTAATCGCCTATGACGTTCCTCAATCACACAACGGTCGTTTGGTCTATGATGACAACCATATTGTGTTTGAGGAGGAACGTCCGGTCCCAAAACCTGTTGTTTATGAGGAGCAATATTTTGTTCCCGTGCATAAATATCATTATCATGGTGCTACAACGCCACGTAAGCATGTCCACTTCATTGAGCGTGATGAGAAGGTTACTGAATCTTTTGACAACTTCGGAAATCGTAAGGTTTATAAAGAGAGTGTTGATACTGAAGCTGATGGGTTCATTAAACTTAAGCACAAGAACTTTGAGTCATCCAGGACTTTCAGCTCGTTCAACTAATGACATTAAACATAGATGCATATATGGGTATGAATTATGCAGTTTCTAACATCATCGTTTCGATGATGATCTAAATAAAAAAAAGTGTATCTGTTATTTTTATGTATGTTTCTCGTGTTGTTCTTATCATGATTGTCATGTATTGTAACATGTCATTTCTTATGAATTTATAGATGTTTACCGGCGTGTATGAAGTTTCATCAAGTCTTTAACATTTATCATAGACAAAAGATACAAACCCATAAATATATTTTATAACTAAGTTTTACTGTTTTTTCTAAATCAAACAAGTAAACTATATATAACACTTGTTTGGTATTAAATTAATATGTTTTTTTATTTGATCTAATGTAACATATCATTGTTATATACAATTTTCATCTTCATACTCTATTAAAAAAAATAGCTATAGGTAACACATGCCAACTTCATAATTATTCTCATCAAAATTTTCATGTTTTTCTATTTTATTAAATAATTATATTAAAAACTAATAATATTGTTTAACTCTTTTTAGATTAAAAATAGTTTTTAACAAATTAAGATAGAAATCTTTTTATTAATGTTACTCTAAAGAAATAATTTTTTATAAAATAAGAAATTTTTCTAAGACATCGCTTTTTTTACAAATACGAATTCTTTTAATATCGATGCTTTTAAAAAGTATTTTTTTATAAACCAAAACTAATAACAAACAAGATTTATAGTAAGAATTTTTTTTGAAAATACATGTTTTTAAAATGGTTTGTTTTGAAACAAATTGTTGAAATATCTTTTTTGAAAAAAAAATGAAAAAGGTAAAAAACAAAAGTTTAAAATGTTGATATTATTGTTTTATTACTTATAAACTTATACGTAATTTCAATCATATCTTATATTTAAATTTTGTTTATGTTTAATAAAGTTTATTACTAAAGCTAGCTTAACTACAATAAAACAATACTAAAACTTTAATTAAGCTACTTTATATAATTAATTTACTATTTTACTATTGGATGGTGTAATTGGTAATTTTGTAAAAACTGTCTATTTCTGACGAAACATAAATAAATATTATGTATCATAATTAATAGAAAATTCATAACAAAGTTTATTCAGCACATAGGAAATTTATGTGCTCTTTAGTAATTACTTTTCTTTTTCAATTTGACACGACACAGAGTAATCGTGAAGAAAAAGTCATTAAATAATAAATAAGTTTTTAAATTGTATCATATAAGCCAACTAATAAACGTAATTTTAAATACTCATCAAGTTTTATTGATTTTTCATTTCAGTTATCTAATTGTAAAGAAATTAATATTTAGAATAAAAGCATATAATAGAATAAGAGATATAGCCCTGAAATGCTTTTATAATTAGAGTACATACAACTATACAGGTCATTGTCAATAGTTAATTTCCTCTAGTTGCTAGAGAAAGGATGTCGAATCCTATTCATCCCTATATATATATTTCTAACTATAAAAAGAGGTCCATTTATATTAAACAAAGATTATAAGTTCTAGTTATAAGCTTTTATGCTTGATTTCTTTATATATTACGTTTATAGTGTATTCGATATGTTATTTTATTTATCAAAACTCTACGGGGTTTCATTTCGTCATGTTTAGGTTAAAAAAAACTTTAAACTAAAAGGAAAACCATGAAAAAACACATATATGAGTTGTTATTAAGCCTATCGCGTTGCATCATGAGCGTAAATGCGTGCTAAGTAACATCAACGTCACACCACCGTTAGTGACCGTTAAAACTGGAAAAACAATATTTGATCAGAAAAACCCAAAGGGTTAACCATCGTGTCACTGAAAATACAACCGCAAACCAAGATGAAACTATACCTGAAAACCCTAAAGGGTTAACCGAAGTACAACTAAGTTGTTTTAGGACCTGTGTGTTGTGTCAACACAGTTAAATGAAAAAATAGACGTGAATACGTTGAACCACATACGTACATTGCGACATGTAAGTATGTAACTCATAAATATAGACCATAATGTAAAAAGAAAAAAATATTAAATTAAATGAAATAAAGAAGATGAGAGAAACAAATAGTAAGTACTATCAATAAAAAAATATATACATATCATAAAATACATGAAAGTTAATAATTAATATATATTCACTGGTTATGGTATCAATTATAACAATTCTAACAAACTGGACTTAGTTTAAGAGGTCAAAGATGAATGAAATAAAACAACTAAAATAGTTGGATACGTCAGACGTATCATTTTGTTTAACGATGAATTTTTTTGAACATAAACTTCTAATATTAAACACTTAACATAACATATGTAAAAATTTATTATACATCATTCTTACAAGAGCCGATGACTATCGTTACCATACTACAATATTTATTGTTATCCATATTCTTCCCGTTTCACTTGTAAGAGGTCACATAGTGCTTTCGGGGGGAAGCTACCATGGATAAAAGGTGTCACCTAGTGTTTTTTTCCCATACCACCTCTTGGATCCGATGACAAAAGAAAAACTCGACCGGTGAGTGTCCACTGGTACTTTATCGTTGAATATGTGAGTGACAAAGTGAAAAAATTTATTTGGGGGAAACCGGGGAAAAGTAGGACGACTCAATACAAAACGAGGAGAAACGAAGAAAAACCAAGATAAATAAAAACAATCTAATGTGATTGATATTTCAACATGAAAAAGTAAAATGATAGTTAATGACTTAACAATTTATTATTTTTCTTAATTTTCCCACATAGTCGTATGTATGAACATCAATACAATAAAAACAAGCATGGAAACCGGGTTAAAGCAGGAAAAATCTAAAAATTCTTAATAGTTTTGAGAAACGTAACGTTCGTGAAAAACGTGGACCGGGGTTCCCGTGTGATAAAAATCTTTTTTCCGGTTCGAGATCGCAAGCATCTAATACAAATTTCCTTTTTATTTTTGCAATCCAACTTCCCGCCTCATTCAAACAGTAGAAAAGGGTCTCTATATCCGATCTAGGGTTTTACAGCTAAAAGCTATCAATCGTCGAAATGAGTGTTCCAATGGAGATCTCTGTTCAAACTCTCACCAACGGAGAAGCCCCTAATGACCACACGACCATCGTCCCTATGCCTGTCGTACCTTCTTCTCCGGCACCTGCTGTGGTCGAAGATAAATTCCTCGTTTCAGGTATCATGAACCCTAAAAAGACTATATACATATGTAACACGTAGCTGTAGACAGTATTGCGCATTTGATCTTAGGAGTTTGAAGTTAAAGTTTTGTAATTGTTGTAGTCGAAGTTTGCTTGAAGCCTTCTAGTACAGCTCGAGTCGAGGACGTGAAGCTAGCTGTCGAAAGGTAATTACTTTCATGATATGTGCGTATGATTGTTTATCTGCATATATCAGCTTATAGTTCAACTTGTGTTCGTCTTGATACTCTTCACCCCCAAATACAGTCCACCTTATATAGAATTTAGGGCACTATTTACTAAACCCTTTTTTTTATACAGAGAACTACTTTGATTTATGTAGCGCCAATGCTCCTATCACAAAATTAAAACTTTTAACTTTTTTTATTTCATTTCTGTTCAGAATGCTGGAAAAGAGAAACTTAAGCTATGTTGATGGCCCAATTGATTTGCCTCTTGATGACACCTTTCTTGCAGACAACGTGCAAAGAATATGTATATGTGACACAGGTATACCTTTTACCATGCGTTTGAGCTATCAACACTTGGGAAACAATTAAAGGATTGTCAAACGTCAACCATGTAATTTAAGTTTTCAATCCATCCTTACGTACACAACTACACATATATCAGTTATGTTTTGGCTTCATATTCAGTATCTATAGGACATAAATGGACAATATGTGTTTGTGATCTGGTTTCATTACATAACTGTTATTTTCTGTTGTAATTTATTTAACACCGTTTTTTTCTTCTTGGCAGAGGAATGGGTGACAAACCATGATATTTTGTTGTTTTGGCAAGTCAAACCTCTTGTGCATGTCTATCAGGTATTTTAATATTGTATTTGTTGTCTATCCATACATTATTTGGGCAGTGTAAGTAAATAAAATATATAAAGACATTTGTACTGGGTGATATGCTGTATTAACAATTGTTAGCTGCCTGCCTGCCTTACATCAATGCACAAAGTAAGTATAGTACACTATTGTCACCGCTCCTTTACAAGGATACATGATGTTTACAATACTCATCGTTCAAAAGGAACAATAAATTCTTACCTTATCACAGGGGGAAATTATTTACAGTAGTTTTTAGCTTATTAAGTATTTTACACTCATGAATTGATGATGATGTAGATGGTTTTGTTACATTTCAGCTAAGTGAAGAGGGACCGTGTGAGGATTTAGATGGGGATAACCAACTTTCTAGCTTTAGTGAATGGATTCTTCCTGCAAAGGAATTTGATGGCATGTGGGAAAGGTTAGAACACAAATGTTATTTTTATATCAATCATAGAATGGTTGATTTAAAGCTGAAAACAACACAATTTTGCAGCTTAGTATATGAATCTGGTTTGAAGCAGCGGTTACTGAGATATGCAGCAAGTGCTTTGCTGTTTACTGAAAAGGGTGTTGACCCTTTTCTTGTTTCTTGGAATCGGTATGTTCTTTTCACTGCGGAGTCACTAAAACTGATATATAACTTTATATAGTTTTAACATGTACTTTAGGGTGGATCCTAGTAGATGATTTGTATTTAACTATTTATTAAATACAAAACCACAGTTATTCATAGTCTCACACTTGATGTTAATATAGCACTATAATGGGGATGAAGAAGCTCCTACTGCATTTTCAGTTGGAACTTGGAAATGAAAGATTACACTCAACCGAATGAAGCAATTGCACTTTCAACTCTTTATAATGTTCATTCTATAGCTATCTTGATTATGAATAAATTTTCTGCAATTTCTTGATTTGACACTGGTTTCTGTCAATTTAATTGGTGTTATTCATGATTTATGCATAACAAATAGCCATAAAGCTTCAATACATGAAACTTTATACACTAAGTTTAGTTTTATCTTTTATTCAATATGATATCGTTCTTATAATTTTTGCAGTATTGTTCTTCTACATGGCCCTCCAGGAACAGGCAAGACATCTTTATGCAAAGCATTGGCACAGAAACTGTCAATACGTTTTAGGTCTAGGTGAGTGTTATGCATATTGGGTACTATCTCAATCAGTGCCAGCATGACAGCATGTGTCATAATTGCATATATACTAAGATGCTTTTCATGACTGTAATTGAAACAGATATCCTCATTGTCAGCTGGTTGAAGTGAATGCACATTCATTGTTCAGTAAATGGTTTTCTGAAAGTGGCAAATTGGTAATACTTACAACTATATGCTCTTTAATAACATTTTACATCTACAGATGGTTTAGGGTTGTGTTTTGGCAACTTGCATTCCTAATTAGAATCTAGAGGAACCTGTTGCACACTTGCACTCTTATCTGTGTGTAAATTTGAAGTACATTTATATCTGATTAGTTGGTTATACATTAATGATTTCAGCAAGACCTTTGTCTATTACAGACCTTCATTAAAGGCCAACAAGGTTTAGACCATAATTGATTGATCCGATTTGCATATATGGTTTCAGGTTGCCAAACTTTTTCAGAAAATTCAAGAAATGGTCGAGGAGGAAAATAATCTGGTATTTGTTTTGATCGGTGAGAAATGCGTAACTGATAATTGTTCTTAGTTTTAATATTTTTCTTATTGTTATTGGATTGCAATCAAGGAGAAAATCTTTTGAAAGAAAGATACTAATATTTTGCTACTCGCAGATGAAGTTGAAAGCCTAGCTGCAGCAAGAAAAGCTGCTTTATCTGGTTCAGAACCTTCAGATTCTATAAGGGTATCTCATTCTTAAAGAGTTAACAATACTTCTAGCCTTAGTAATTGGTAGTGAGCTGTTGTCTTATCACCATACTTTTAAATTTAAAGAATCAACATTTTTGTTATCAAGAAACAACTAAAGAAACAATTGCTATATTTGTTTATCTTTGCATTATAGGAAGCATGGTGATTAGTTAACAGCTACTTGCAAGTATAAATGGTCAAAAAAAAAATTCCATCACTCTTTCTTAAAATACTAATTCTTTAAGCAACATGGTGATTTGATATTTTCATCCTTCTCTGATTACTGTTGTACCAACTTGGATAATTGGGTATCAGGTGGTAAATGCTCTACTGACTCAGATGGACAAATTGAAATCCTCATCAAATGTAATAATTCTGACCACGTCCAACATAACAGCTGCTATCGGTAGGTTCTAATTTTCTAAAATATATATCACTGAACATTTCACATTGTTGAGTCATTTTTACTTATGCATCAATTTTTATATCATAATCTCTTTTATCTATTTTCTAAATTATAAGCACCTCTTTAAATCAGAAGTAAATTTTGGTTGGCCTGCATCACATCATATGTAAAATTGTCCAAAAAGGTTCTTTTTTATGAATTATTTCTAGGTGGATTGGATTCTTACAAGTAGCCTTGGATTTTCAATTTTGTAGATCTTGCATTTGTTGATCGAGCTGACATAAAAGCATATGTTGGCCCTCCTACCCTACAAGCACGTTACGAAATACTAAGATCCTGCTTGCAGGAACTTTTAAGAACCGGTATCTTGTCCAGCTGTCAGGTAATATAACTCTGAAATTGTAATAAATTCCCAGTTAATAAAGTACATTTCTGTCTTTGCTAAATGCTTAAACAATTTTTCTACTTATTCTAGGATGGGGATCACTTGATTCTTCCAAATTATGCCACTTTGATAGGCAATTTGGCTTCGGCAACAGCAGAAGACTCTCAAGCCCACATGAACATTTGCAAGCACTTGCTTGAAGCTGCCAAAGCATGTGAGGTAAGTAGCAAATACAACTAATGGTAATTATGGAGGTGCAAAATAAGCGGACCGGGTAACAAGTCATAACATGTTTCTTGTATAGTTCAAAGGGGTTTGGGCAGATTTGGATGACCCTAAAATGCTTTGTCTAAGTTTTAAAATATTTTTGGTCTAAAGATGGCAAATACTCACATTATTATGAATTTATTATTAGAAACTTAATTTAGAATAATACGATTTAAGAGGTTTATGCATTACAATTTAAAATCACACTTTGGGCAACATGCAACATCTGCTGAGACATGTTCTCTCTCTAGCTATCTTTTGTTAATAGTGTCCGTTAGAGATCCAACATAACCAAACTTGATGTCTTGACCTATTCATAAGTAAATGGTGAACATAGCTAGTTTCTATTATTTAATATTCATTATCAGGTGATCACTTTTAAAAATATATATATTTCTTTTACTTTCTGATCCAGGGGTTGAGTGGAAGATCTTTAAGGAAACTTCCATTCTTGGCTCATGCAGCACTTGCCCATATTCAATGTCAGGACCCCATCAAGTTCTTGCTTACAATGATCAACACGATCAACAGGGAGCGTTCTGAGATACCAGATTAGTCGTGTTTGGTTACTTTAAAACCTCGATTCAAGGTGAAAGGAAATTTGTTGTATCATACAAGCAATATCTTTTGTTTAGTGATAGATAATCATGAGCCTTTATGTCTATGCATAGCCTGTTACATGTATGTGGGACTTGTGAATATAAAAAAGTCCCTTTATATGTAAAACATGAACTAGTAGTATACTAGCCATATATTGAAGCATCTTTTTAGATCTCAATTCCATGTCACCAATTCAATCTTGTCTACATCATGCTTGGCCTTTTAAAATTGAACTAAAGTAGAGTTGGCAAATTAGATAGTTTCAGGTTGAGTAACGAGTTAAAATGTGTTTGAATCAAATAAGGTTGTGTTAACTCACTATTTTTTTTGCTTTTTAAAAAAAATCATAAATAGTTGAGGCATTAATGTAATAACAAAAGTTGTAATATATGTTAATATTACTGATCTTTTTCAATATTTTTAAGATAACATATGCGTAACAATATTGTTTTAACCTTAAAATATATACCCTTACCCACCTGATAAAGAAACATAAAAGACAAATAATGTATTAAAAAGCAATAAAGAGTAATAGACCCTCCATGATAGTCCTAAATACTTTTTGGAAGAATCATAAAAAAACCTTAGATGTTAAGAAACCTAATAACAAAAGTTTTAAAAAGTTGAAATTACAATATATTCTTCATATTCTCTATTATTATCTTTAACTTTGTACGATATGGGGAGAATTTAGGTGTGACCAAAACACCAAGGGCCCCTCATCATATCTAAGGATCATATTAAAGAAAACAAAAGTTTAGAGATGAAATTCAAGTGTGTAGATTAGTCTAGGGACCGTTTATGTAGTTTACTACAGTCTTTCCTGTCAAGGTCATTTTTTTGTCCCTGCCCATTAACGTTTTGCTTATTTTGTATGCATTCTCCTTTGGGTTTATATTAGTTTCATTTCCTACCCTCATTTGAAGATATGTGTTATGTTCTTACTGGATTCTATATTATATGATTTATAGGTAGGACTTATGAGTAGCTGTAATATCAACTTTTGTTTACCACCCAAATCATACAAGACAAATGATGCCATATAAAAAGTTTTTGGACGTTTGTTGTAGATAATTCATTTGATTCTTTTAGTTAAATAGAAGAATGAGTCTTTGCGCGTCGTCACTAACAAAACATATAAGTTTATGAGATTATGAAATATTTTTTATTATTAAAATGATAAGAAAAACTCATATTGTTAGTTTTATCATTCTAGAAACAATTTGGTTAAATATCTATATAAAAGATGGCTTACATTTATAAGTTATTATCCTACATGATATATAGGTGTTGTGCTCAAAAGAAACATGTTTAAATTTGTCTTGACTCTTGAAAAATATGAAAATCTATTTATGCCATTTATAAATATAATTAACAACCTTAGTATATATGTTATTCTTTACTCTTGTTGTAGAAAAACGGCGAATATAATTAATTCTATGTTTTTATCTTGTTTGTTTGAGCTGCATTAGTTTACATCAATTTATTTTAGTTTTATAAAAGAGTATTTTAGTAAAACTAAAAAAAAAGAAAAATGAAATACTTGGAAGGGTTTTGGAGTGTTGTGCAAACCTGACTCGACAGTGACGTGTACAATTTTGAGTATGACAAGGCACATCCTAGAAAAGCATAATGACCAAACACAGCCACTGTCTATCTGCCACGTGTCATAAATTTGTCAACTAAACTTTCCTTCGTCAGGAAAACTTTCGTTTTTCTTTTTTCCTTCTCATTTCCTAAAAGAAATTACTTATTTTCATGGGAAAATATATTGCGGGCCCCTGAAATAATTAAATAAATAATACCATTTATAGTTATTTAAGAATATTTCACATGATTAATAAATCAAGAGTTTGATATTTAGTTAATTAACGACAATACATGTTCAGAACTAAAGATGCAATGCAGGAGAATGGGTGGCAGCCACCACCGTTTATCTCATTGACTCATTCAACAATTAAGATATAGGATAAGTTATTATTAGCTTACTGTAATTTATTAAAAACTAATAACACTTGGACATGGTATGCAACTAAAGTAATATTAGAGCATTCACACAATGGGATTTTTAAAATTATATAAGTATATTTGGTATATTATATGGAATGGTTTTGATTGGTTGTGAGTGAAAAAAAGAAAAAATATTATTGTGGATTGGTATATTTGAAAAATCATTGTTCAATCCTTATATATTTTTTAATATTTTGAAAGTGGTTATGACTTATGAGTAAAAGAGAGAGAAAAAAATAATGATAAGAGTATAAAAATATTATTTAATTGAAAATAAGAGAGAAAATATAATGATTTTTAATGTAATTATATGAATAAAGATAAAGAGTTTACTATGAATGCTCTTAGGACATAAATTTAAACACCATTAGTTTTTCATGACTTTTTTTTAATTATTTTGTTACATGAGTAGCAAAAACAAAAAATAATTAAAAAAACTAGAAACAATTATGTTTTGCATTAGAACTTGATGCTTATTTTTTTCACTTCTAAATTTTAGACATAAAAATACCTAAGCAACTTTTAACTTTAAACTTACTAAAAAAGATATAAAAACAAAGAAGTTAAATATGCGACATGTCAACTCCTGAACATTTTCACTCGACATAAAACAATCGTTTCAACTGAACCTTTTATGTAAACGTACCCGAATTTATTTAGACTAAACCTAAAATTGCAGTTTTAATTAATTTCTCTTTGTGTTTTGTTTTTGTGTAAAAAGATACAAAAAAAAATAGGATGAAATGATGAATATTAAAACCCCTTTGGACTCAACCTCCATCTCCCTGCTTCACTCCTCACACACAAAACACAGTAAATAGTCGTCAAATTACACTCCACCTCTAACATTCAATCTTTACAACGCCCAAAAGAATAAAAGATCAACTTTTTTCTTTCAATTCTCAAAGTTTCAACCTTTTTATTGTTCTGTGCTTCACCATTCTTGATTTTCCGGTGAAACTAAAAGCTTTTCGCCGGAATATTCTCGCCGGAAAATATGGAAATGGATTTCTTGGGTTCAAAGGCTCACTCAGCAAAACACCAACACTATCACACTCTTCAATCTGGCCGTTTAAACAACTCCGGTGACTCTTCTTTTTTACTTTCTTTTTGATCTTTTTTTTTATATTTATTATTATTTTTATTATTATTTATAATTTTGTTTGATAGATTGCAAGTTTACTTACTCAGGAAGATAATATTGAACTGGGTCTTTGTAATTTTGATCTTTACTGGGAAAAAATCCAGTCTTTAATGGAAATATTCCTCTTTTTGCAGAACATTCCAGATTTTGTAGATTTTAACAGTGTGTGTGTGGTACTGTGTGTTTTGGTTGGACAGTAAGATCTGATCATATATGATGAAAATAACTTATAAATCTACTTCAATTAAGAAATACCTGCTTAATTATGGTTTTAAGCTGATAGATGATTGAAACAAGTGTTTGACCTTCAAAGTCAAACCATATGTTATTGTGGTTCTTAATAGACTCGAAATTTGGTTCATTTTGACAATGCATCCAAGATTTTATGTTGTTTTGCTCTGAACCCTCAGTCAAACTGCAATTGTTTGTAGTTTTTACTTTTTAATGGATAACAGAGGTGGGTTTATTGTAATGACATCAAAATGTTCAAGAATCTCAAAGTCAAATTGTGGATTGTTTCTTTGTTGATGCAGATAATCATCAAACACTGGATGAAGACGATGATGTTAGAGCCTGGTTTCCCTGCCCCTTTTGTTATTATGAGATTGAAGTCCCTGTGTTTTGTTGTCATTTGCAAGAAGAACATTGTTTCGACCTCAAAAACGCGGTATTCATTTCCACGAATTCTATGTTAAAAGATGCATTTACAATCATGAATCAAACATCTTGATTGCTGCAATCAATTTTTGATCTGAGATGAAGTTTTTTTGTAGGTTTGTCCAATATGTGCAGCAAATTTGGGCAAAGATGCAATTGGCCATTTCACATCCCACCATGTCCATTCGATAAAGGTACACATATATTATCTTTGCATCCAATCAAGAATTTATGGGCCATATAAACAATTTCATCAAGTCCTCAAGGGACATCCTGATGATAAATACCTCACCTCTATTCAAAAAAGTTATAATTGGTTAATAAAAGTAGATTAGAAATATTCTAAAAAATATATAGACAATTTCATATCAACTACAATATATCTAAATAAAAACCAGCTTACTTTTTTATTATACTTAAAAAGTCGTTTGACCTCATTTTTGGATACAAATAGATGTGAATTAAATGAATAAAAGTTGGTTAGTTGGTTACTAACATATCATCACTAATGTTGAGGTTATGTCGACACCTTTATCAACTTATATATTATGTTGACTCTTTTGATAACATGTAATCTAACTCAATGAATTTTACCAGCTTTAAATGACAAAGCACTTTACCTTGCAGGTCTAAGTATGTGTATTTTTACACACTTGGGAGTTATATTTTAGTTTAATTACGAAGTGTGTACTTTGAAGAATTATATTCGGATCAAGAGAAAGTTAAAATTTTCATTGAGAAATTTGTTGGTTTTTTAGTAATGTTTTTAAAACCTAATTTGAGAGCCCTTTATTTATAATCATCACTAACAACCATCCCTCAAAATATAAGATACACACTCACATAAAAATAAAAAAAACCTACTGTGAATGCTCTCACATAACCACTTTTTAATCACTTTTCACCTTAACAAGTTTGAATATATTAGCTGGTTTCTTGTAGAGAAGGAGAAAGTCCCAAAAATCAGGGTTGAGTAACGGGGCGAGCCACACACGAGAAAAAACCAACAGGGGAAATCCGCATGAATCAACACCCGATGCCCTGTCGGCATTCCTGTGTAATGTTCCATTTTCAGATCTTCAAGAAGAACAAACATCAAGTGCCACTTCTCAAGTCAAGAGGTAAATAGTCTTTCTTGTGGCTATTATGACAATATCCTTGTTAAAAAACATATAAATTATGTGTTTAGTGTGCAGCAATGGTGGCTCATTTTATGTTACATATGCAGCAAAAATGAAGTAGAAGAAGTGAAGGATCATGAAGAGAAGAGGCATCAAGCGGCATTCATCCAGCAACTCGTCTTTTCAACCATTTTCTAAAGTAAAAGTCCCAAAAACATAGAACATGTTAGTAGAGGAAATTAACATAGTATTTATTTATGTCTTTGCTACACTTATGTTGATCATCGTATTGATGGTTTCAGTTGGTGTTAGTAGTAATCCATCATATCTGTGTAACGTAAGCAAATTATCATGTGAATCAAATCAAAATCTTCATGAAATAAGTACAGTTTTATACCAAATCATAGCAAATATTGGCATCAACTGAATGATGACAGTCTGCAGCTACTAACAACTTTGTAAGCAAAGCTGCTACAAGAATGAAACTATGCAAGATCCACCAAGAGTAATCATAATAAAAAAGATGATATAATGTAGCAACATCAAACAAAGATCATATTTTCAATGATTAAACTAAGAAACTAGTAGCACAAATTCTTAAAAATTGATGCAACATTGTGTGATGATAATGATGAATAAAATCTCCAAACAACTCATTATAAAACCACATATCTGAGATAAATCACTCGATAATCGACTGGATAACACCAGCTCCAACCGTCTTTCCACCTTCCCTTATAGCAAACCGCATACCCTGCTCACAAGCAACAGGCATAATAAGCTCAACCACCATCTTCACCCGATCACCAGGCATAACCATCTTCGACTCCTCATCTTTATCATTCATAATCGACGTCACCTTCCCTGTAACATCAGTAGTCCTCATGTAGAACTGCGGTCTGTACCCTGCAAAAAACGGCGAATGCCTCCCACCCTCTTCCTTCTTCAACACATACACCAAAGCTTCAAACTTTGTATGCGGTGTGATCGTCGCAGGCTTAGCCAACACCATACCCCTCTGAATATCAACCTTCTGAATACCTCTCAACAAAAGCCCCACATTATCACCAGCCATTGCTTCATCAAGAAGCTTCTGAAACATCTCAACCCCTGTAACAGTAGTAGTTCTAGTATCCTTCAGCCCCACAATCTCAACACTGTCTCCAATCCTAACAGTCCCTCTTTCAACCCGACCCGTAGCCACAGTCCCACGACCCGTGATCGAAAACACATCTTCAATCGCCAATAAAAAGGGCAGATCAGTTTGCCTTTGTGGAATTGGTATATAATCATCAACAGCAGCCATAAGATCATAGATTTTATCGACCCATTTGTTTTCCCCCTTTGCGATTTTAGGGTTTTCGGTTAAAGCTTCTAGGGCTAACAAAGCAGAACCAGAGATGATCGGAATATCATCACCGGGGAATTCGTAAGAAGATAAAAGCTCTCGTACCTCCAATTCAACCAATTCAAGCAACTCTTCATCATCAACCTGATCTTGTTTGTTCAAGAACACCACCATGTTGGGAACACCCACTTGTTTCGCTAACAACACATGTTCTTTCGTTTGTGGCATGGGTCCATCGGCGCCGGAGACGACGAGGATAGCTCCGTCCATCTGAGCAGCTCCGGTGATCATGTTTTTGACGTAATCAGCGTGCCCAGGGCAATCCACGTGGGCATAGTGTCGGTTCTCCGTCTCGTACTCTACAGTAGCGGTGTTGATGGTGATACCACGGGCTCGTTCCTCCGGCGCGGCGTCGATTTCGTCGTACTTTTTGGCGACGCCGCCTCCGGTGGACGCTAAGGCCATGGTGAGGGCGGCGGTGAGGGTGGTTTTCCCATGGTCGACGTGGCCGATGGTTCCGATGTTGACGTGGGGTTTGGTCCGCTCGAATTTGCCGCGAGCGGCTCGGACGGTGAGGGCGCGGCGGCGGTGGGCGGCGGAGACGGTGGCGGAATTGGGGTTGTGGAGGAAGAGGTTTGTGGTGGATTTGTTGAGGAAGATGGAAGAAAGAAGTAGTTTGGATGAGGGTTTTGGTAGGGTTCTGAGAGGAGATGAAGAGGAAGAAGATGAGGCGGTGGTGGTGTTGGTGGTGGTGAAAGAGGTGGCTGCGGCGGAGATGGAGGCCATCGGAGGTGGGGATTTACAGAGGGAAGAAGATAGGATATGATGGTGAAGACTGAAGAGTGAAGATTGAAGAAGATGGATAGGGTTAATGTGTGTGGTTATATCAATTATTACGATTTATGAAATGACTCAAATGGCGACATAGTGTGACGTGTATTATCATTGTTCATACTTTCTTTTTTTATTTATATTTCCGCTTTCCACCACAAAAATAAATGGATTCATTCTAGGCCCATAAACTAGACTGTTAAATTATAATTATAATTAAACGAACAAACGAGCATCTGTATGTTAAGGTTTCTCGATGGCATCATAGTTTGGATTAAAAAAAAAAGAAAATTACAAAAACAGTCCCCGTGGTTTGATCATATTGAAAATTTAGTCTCTAGAATTTAAAAATTACAAATTTAGTCTAAACTTTTGGAAGTTTGTTGCAAATTTAGTCCCCACCGTTAGCGTCCATTAGTTTTTAACGATCTAGTGACTAAATATGCAATATGATCAAACCATAGGGACTAATTGTGCAATTTGCTCAAAAAAATAAAAAAATTGAAAATTAAAAAATAGAAATCAAATAAAATTTAAAAAAATTAAAATCAAACATAATAAATTCAAATAAACAACAAGAATAAATTTCAATAATTAAAAAATAAAAATAAATAAAGGTTAAAAATCAAATCAAATTTAAAACTAAATAAAAGTAAAAATAAAATGTATGTAAAAAGAGAAAGCTAAAAGTATTGAAAAAGAAGTATGTGATTATAGTAAAAAATTAAATAAAACCAGATAAAAATTAAAAAGAAGTATGTTATAATAAAATCAAAAAAATAAAGGTTAAAACTAATTAAAAAGAAGTTTATTATCGTTGTTTATCTAATTTTTATTTGGTTTTATTTAATTTTAATTTTTATTTGGTTTATTTAATTTTTATTTGGTTTTATTTAATTTTTTACTATAATCACATACTTCTTTTTCAATACTTTTCGCTTTCTCTTTTTACATACGTTTTATTTTTAATTTTATTTAGTTTTCAATTTTTTTATTTTTTTGAGCAAATTGCACAATTAGTCCCTATGGTTTGATCATATTGCATATTTAGTTCCTAGATCGTTAAAAACTAACGGACATTAACAGTGGGGACTAAATTTGCAACAAACTTCTAAAAGTTTGGACTAAATTTATAATTTTTAAAATCTGGGGATTAAATTTGCAATATGATCAAACCATGGGGACTGTTTTTGCAATTTCTCAAAAAAAAAGTATAATAATTGTTGACTTGACTAAAACTAATCAAAGCCAACTAATGTATTCTCTCTTTGTTATCACGTAAAAATACTGAAGACTCTTATCACGCTCATCACACATCTATTAATAAAATATATTACACTACATCAAAACATCTCATATTTTTCCTACACACCAATGTTTTTGTTAAAAAAATTAGTTCATTATATTAGGTAATTTTAAATAAAGAGTTTTAATCTAAACTCCGGGCCTTTATTTTAAAAGGGCAAATCTTTTATCAAATCAGCAGTCTCACATTGATAAAAGAATTATCATCTCATTGTAATATATATTAATCATTTTCAAATAATTTAAGAGAAAATATATGATTTTCATACAATTTAACAAAATTTTATATTTATTTCATATAACTTGTTTGAGCGTAAGAAACAAAAACAATAATAAAATAAAGACATAAAATATCTCACTTTATTAAAGTTAAGTATAAAAAATAATATCCGAAGAAATTTGAAATGAACAAATTTTAAAGATATATATGTTTTAAGTTAAATTTGGTTAAAGATATGAAAAAAAAATGTGAACTTATGTACTAGTCTTGTAGTAGTTTAATGAAAATAAAAAGAAAATTTAACCCTAGAATCGAAGGTGTTACAGATGCTAGTGTGAGAGGAAGATTAGCACAGTATTTCCCGTGAATGGTTAAGAGCATTAGCTACAAACAAAGTAACCAAATCATCACCGAATAGTCCAATACATCTTACCCAAAGGACATACTTCAATAATATCAAAAGTTACAAAGCATAAACAATTAACATAAATGACCACAAAAAACTGTTAACATTGTAATCTCATTTTATTTAAACATAAAATTTTAAAATAAAAGAGAAACTTCATCCGCTTATCTCATTTCTCTCATTACTATACAAAGATCCCCAAAGTGGATTGCTACTCCAGTCACATACATACATACATACATACCCACTTTCAAGTGCTGTTGCCAGTAGCCTTGGCCAAGGAGGTAAAACTCAATCTGTAAATAAAGAACAAAAAGAAGAGTTGTAAGTTGCACTAGACTATAACTCATATTTTTAACGGTCAAATGTTGTCAACCTCAGAGTACAAAAGCATTAATACCTTGAACAACCCAACATACTTATTATACGCTGAAAAAAAATCCCATAACATAATTTTGGTTTATTAAAATTACTAAACCTGTCAAACATAAACAAAAAAATGCCTTAATCTACCATTGGTAATTTTAGTCCCTAAGCATGTCCAAAAATGCATGTGATTGGTGAAAAAGATTTAAAGTAATGACTTGTAACATCTTTATAGATTGTATGAATCTTCTTACACAGGAATGTTTTGACTAGTTTTTGGGTAACAAGTCATTATCTTTATTATTTCATAAGTATGTGCATTGTAGACAATTTTAGAGACTGTAATGAAGGTGTTAAACTATTAATCCTGAAGTTCAAATTCAGATAAAGATGATGGAAGTTATGGGTAATCAATCGACTAAAAAATAGAAGATAATTATCAGTATTAGATTATCAATTGTTTGCTTGTTGTTAAAAGTTTAAGCTTAAGTATGAGTCTTCCTATATAGGGTTAAAGTCCACCCTAGACCCTACAAACTGCTATGCTATGAGTGGGATTATACCGGGCACGTGCGTACGTATGTATATCCATTTCGGGTCGTCATGTAATACACCAAAACTGGGTTGGGGAACCTTTTCATTTCAATAATATTTTTAAATAATACACTAAAAATCACTATTTTTCTTTCTCCTTCTCAATTAAATAATATTTTTAAATTCTTTTATCATTATCTTTTTTTTTCTCCTCCACTCACAACCACTATAAAAATATTAAAAAAATTTATAGGGGTTGAACACTGATTCCCAAAATATACAGATTAACAGTAATTTTTATTTATCCTACACTTACAACCATTCCTTAAAATATAAGAAATACACTCATATATATAAGGAACCTACCGTGAATGCTCTTAAATTCAAAATAAAAGAACAAGAAAGGGTTGATGGTCATTATGACCGATACGAAAACGTAAATGTTCTAATTTAAAAGAGAAAGAATTATTAAAGCAATTTCAATAAGATATAGAAGCTTACTTGATAATTGGCTTTTTCTGTAATGCAAACGTAGCATGAGCCGGCCTTGGCAGGGGAACATCAAGTTCAGTTGCCTTTATACCAAGTAAATGAATTATTAAGAATTAATATGGAGTGATTAAAATCAAGTAGATGAATGAAATTAATTAACTAACCTCAAGCTCTTCTATGTTCCCATTTGCTTGCATACCTGAGGTATTATCGCTGATTGCCACAGAACTAGCTACTTTTTCAACGGTTGGAAACTGGATGTCAGTTCCTTTTGTGGTCTGGCCTAAATTTTTATTTTGGATATTATCAAGTTCTTCTAGCTCCTCAAGATCTCGGGGAGAACTATCATGGGATTCATATGGACCAGCCATCAACTTTTCAATTGCCAGTTTCTCTGCTTCTCCAGATGCTAATTGACCACTGACATCTTCAATGTTTTGATCCAAAATCTCATTTTTGATCCCAGATGTCCCTGATTGGTCTATAGCATTAACACCTTTAGGAGTAACAGTAGAAGGACCACCCACACTAAATCCATTGGATGATAAGCCATCATATTTAAAGGGTTCGGGTGTTGTCAACTTAGTCAATTTGCCATCATCATCATCATCATCATCCCGTTTACGCTTCTTTGAATCACTATCAGGTCCATCAACAGAAGTTGCTACATCCACAATGCTAGCAGATCTTGTTTCTGGGGCCTGCCTTCCCTCTACACTCACTCTGGCAGGACGTGTAGGTCGAATACCACCAGGAAAAACAAATGCAGGAATGTCCCTACGCTTTATATGGGTTACATTTATGTCCATTCCAGGCTTCCATGATGAATATGAACCGACATTGACTTTAAATTCCTCGACAGTTAACCTTATATCAAACTTTTTGGCTTCATTTACAGATACGCCCTCTTTTCGTTGAAGACCTAAAAAGTAACTGCAGTGAAATGGGTTTGACCTATCTGAAAAGTCACCTGGATGTGGGTGGCACTGAAGCATTTTTGATGTGTCTCGTTCAATCTAGATCCACACGCACAAAAGAAAGTGTTAGGCATTGAAAAACAAAAAAGGTAAAGGCAACAAATGAGCCATTTTTAATACAGGTCAATCGGTTTTCAAGTGCCTTTTTGACATAATCAATATGCTAACTATGATGTCATAGATGACAATCCAGATCTAGAAGGAAAAGAAATTTCAGAGGTTGTCTGCTAGATATGCATCGGCATACTTCCAACCTATTTGACCCTCGGTTTTTAAACTTTTTGATTCACCCATTTGAGTATTAAGTTGAACACAACCCAAACCAACCATTCATAAGTAAACCGATTGAAACTGCCAACCAAAGAAATCATGTATAACCTTCAGCACAAGGTAGCGGATGCGAGACTCAACCCAGCCTTTCCAGTTCATCATATCCTCATCACTCTCTGCAACTATATCTATCTGTAGATAGTTCTTGTATGCTTCAAAGAACCTGTAGGGCTCAAAAAGTTCAAGCCAACTACCATTATTTAGCACCATAGCCTACACCAATTGAAAATTAGTAAGTGAAGGCCTTGATTTTAATAAAAAATTGCTAGGTATGAAGGTGCAATGCGCACTCAAGTCAAAAAGGGCTCACATGTCACCTAGCAGCAAGGTGCAAAAAAAAAGCACACACACAAGAGAAGTGTGATACTAAAAAGAACAAAAATTAAGTGTAGAAACTTAATAATTCAATACTACTCTAAAACATAATAGAAAATATACTATAGTTTTCTTTTAAATCGAGGTCCCACATATAAAAAATAAAACTAAACAAAATGTTTTTTGTTGGACTAATTTGGATCAGAAGAAACAAAAAAAGCTGATCACATGCGAAACGAAAAGAAGATAAAGATGAGAAGAATAAGAAGATAAATTAGATATTAATAAACAATTACTAGTTTATTATTTGAATTTGTTTTTGGTTTATCAGATTACAAAACAAACAAACATGCCCAATAAAAATCCCACTTAGAGCAGGGTCTGGGGCATAATCACAGGAGATGCTAGACTCCCTGGGAAGCGTGAACCAGTTCGATTGTACCCAATCACAGTACAAATTAGTTTTTGTTTTATTTTGATTAATTGCCTGGGCAATATTTTTCAATTTGAATTTCATTCCACACTGCTTTATGTAAAGATATTTGGCTATAAAGGGGAGTCAAGTCAGGAGAAAAAACTATAAGGCTGGTTCATCCTTGATTTAACGATTTTTACTGGTTAAGTCTTTCCAGGCCATTTGAAACTAGTTTTAGCAGGTTCAGGCTAGTTTTAAGCCCGTATTGACCAGGCCCGCGACTCGTGCCTGGAGCAAGGCACTCGACTCAATTGCGCCTAAATACACAGCTCACCTTGCGTGTTTTTAGGCGCCTAGGCATGTGCCCTTTTGAGTACATATAGTCATGATAAGTTTAACTATAAGAAATTACCTCACAGATATCATGACCCCTTTTAAACTCTTCGGTCATTATTCTTAAAGTACTTGATGACACATTGTAACTAGAGTTCATGCTAGGATAAGCTGGGGTGATAATTGGCATTAAATGATATTTATCCTTCGGATTTCTTCTAGGATCCCAAATTGGCAATCCAAGTGATCCTTCCTCAATAGCACATAGCATTACTGGATTAGGCCATCGCCATTGAGTGTAGACCCTAAAGAACCTAGACACTAACATATTAGGCAATGCATTTGGGTACAGCTGGCAGATACGTGCAACAAGCAAAGCCCAATTTATGCCACCCAGAAATCCTGCAACCTGCACAAAAGAAAGAAGAGGCATAAAAAAATTTATTATTTTAAAACAACCAAACATGACTCCAAGATTGCCTAATAATGATATCATACATTTGAATAAACGCCCCGTCGCTTGGCCCAAAACCTCATGCATCTTAGTGTCGTTCGAAAGTTCTGCAAATCCGAGAAACATACAAAATGTAATAGAAAGAACACTTAAAAGGGTCAAACAAAAAAATTAGGTAGCAGGGGAACAGTCAGACAAGTTGAAACCCAGTAATTATAGTAGTAAGAGGTGACAATTTGGATTACTTATCCATGGATGGATCTAGTTTGTTTTTCAGTCTCAACTCTCAAATGGGTCAAATCAAAAATAGACAAAGGGGGAACGGCCGGTTCTAAATGACCCGATGTCTATAATACTAATTAGATAATTTTGTTACATTATTTTGGTATTCATAATTAATACATTATAGACTACGAAGAAAAGTTGAGTATGGGCTAACCCAAAACAAAATGACCATGCTGAAACGTACTAAAAGGACAGGTTTTCACCCATTACTCAACCCACCTGACCTAACAATCTTGCTACCTCTAATGGTACCAAAGCAATTGATAAAGTGTATATAGAATCACATGGAAACAAGAAAGCAATTGTCAAAACCTGAATATTAGGCACTAAACGCAATATTTGGTCTGTAACTCTACATCCATTGAGACTACGAACCGTCTTCTCATCTGCATTTTGCAGTATTGAGTCTTGAGAAATATCCAAATCCTACAATATAGAACTGATTAGCAATCACCCTTTTCAACTTGTTGCTATTAAAATCTTTAACATGTGTGGCCTATGTTTCATCATAATCTTGACCTACTTACGTCAGGTATAACCCAAAGTGAAAGTCTTGCATATAGAAGATCTATTGAGACACCATTCAACTTAAACTTCATCACGGGAACATGAGCATCAGGTACAGGATGCATATCTGTTACATCAGGCGTCTCTAAAAGCATTTTTTTAAGTTCACCAAAGAAATCCTCCTGAAGAAATCCACTAGTCAGTTGACTCAACATCAGGGTCAATAAATTTTACAAAATTAACAAATGGGTAGAGCAGATATTACATCTCGATCTGCATGTCTGGGTCCAACACAGAGTGTATCAATATCTGCACCCGGTCCATGCACCTATAAATATGACAAAATTCAGTAAAGTGAATTCATAAATAATTTGCAAAAATTAGATAAGGAAAATCTAAGGGACTGTTTTATAGAGCTAATTAAGTGTTAAATGGAATGGGTAAGAGGTGTCTGAATTAGACAAAAAATTATCGTCTGAAATGATGAAACACATAATTGTATATATTCTAGAGGGATACAACTACCCTGAAAGAATGTGCATTTCAAGGCATGGAAAAACAACATAGAACATTAATCAGGAGAGTAAAAAGGCCTTAAAAGTAATCTAAGGTTGTAATGCACATAGTTGTCAATAGTGACCGTAACAGGCACTATTGACCGCTATTCTCTAAGTAGCATTTAGGTGGCTTGTCGCTATTTACCGCTATTAGCTATTGACAACACTGGTCATGCACATGGATTGCTGCCTCAAAGTGAAGTCGGAATGATGAAATGAACTGAGAATAATCTACTATCAATTATATGTCACATAAGCGTATTAGACCCATACAACTGACAACAAGTGTTTTAAAGAAAATGGTATACACATTTAGACATTAAAAAATACTGAGTTAATCCTCATACCCCAAGACGATAGGATCCAAAGGTGAAAATTTTAGCATTGGCTTCCTGTACAAGCTGTTCATTTAACCCCCGGGCTCGGCTTACTTTTTTCACCCAAATTTTCACAATCTGTAAAATTGACCAACATCAGAGCAACAATACAACATGAAATGATCAAATCAAACAATTCAAATTGAAAGAGTATTCAACCTGGTCCAGCCGTCCTAAAACCTCTTCCCTGCTTATGGCCTCTTCATGACTCTCATATAGTCCAGCATCAGCCAAAAACTATTCAATGTAAAGCAAATGCTTGATTACTTGTAAATTAAAACATTTTGAAAACAATTCTTGGAAATGAAAGAATCATAAAACCTTTTCAAGCTCGCTTGTTTTGATTACATCATACTCGCTTGGTCCACCCAAAGATATAGGCTCTGTGATGCCCAATCTTTGGCCACTTTTCTGACTATTAAAGCCTTGGCTACTCATATCTTGACAAATTCAGTTAGTTTTCAAACAAGTCGAGTCTGCTATGAACAAAATTATAGAAAACTTCTTGAATGACCCCCTAGAATTCCGCCAGAAACTCTAAGGCATATAAGAAATACAAATTGAAACAACAAAAACGTCACAATACAAATCTTTCTTAGTGGTAAAGTATGTTTGAGACCATTATAAATTAGCCAATGCTGCTACAATAAAAAAAGAGAGAACCAGCATCTAAATATCTTATGCTACTAATGAAAACCTCTCCAAATAGGACTTCTATGGATAAAATATTGGTTTCAAGAACAAAACTAGCTCAATGACATCAACCAATGACAAACAACTTTGAGCGATCAAAACGTAGCTCTATTTTGTCCAGCTTTTGTTGAGGCTCTTCCGGATAACAAAGGAACCACGATTCAACAATACAATTTTGCGAAATCAAACACCTACAAAATAACAACAAAACTTTTTCTAAGATAGATAATACATATAGAGGGAGAGAGAGAGGACAGAAAAATTAGCAAAAGTAAACCAGATTGATTATAAGCAAATCAGAAAAAATTTAAGAGGGTGAAGTTACGATATGCGGTGATTAAAGTGATGAGAATGTGAAAATAAAGATTGATCTTTTGAGTTTTCAAAAGAGTGATCTTTTGATTTTTCAAAAGAGTTTTCAAATCGGACTCCTCGTCATTTTAATCCCTGTCGATTGTAACTTCAACACTCTTAATTTTTTTTCCTCTCTCTATATATATTATCTATCTTAGACAACGTGTTTGATTTCACAAAATTGTATTGTTGAATCGTAGTTCCACTGTTATCTAGAAGAGCTTCAGAAGAAGCTGAAAAATTTTGAGCTAGGGTTGATCGCTTATCGTTAGTAGCATTAGATAATCAGGTGCTGGAAACTTTCTCTTTTCTTTTTTAATTGTAGCACGATTGGCTAACTTATAATGGCCTGAGACATACTTTACCATTAAAAAAAATTATTTTGTGGTGTTTTTGTTGTTTCTTTTCATATTTCTTATATGCCTTGTATTTGTTGCCATTGTTTATTTTGGACGAGTCAAAACAGGCCAGTTTTTATATGATATACATTTTTACTCTTTTGAAATGGCTGAGGTACATAAAGTTTCAAAGAAGCAACAAGCCACATATGCTTGCAAATTGCACATGCCGATAAAGCGATTCATCCTATACAGCAAGCGCTTTATAAGCCTACAGTACTAAATACCTTTATGGCCCACCAATGGCAACAAACACAGTTTCACATACTAATATTAAATTAAAATCTACCTCTGCCGGTTCAAACAGAACTTCTGCTGCATGACATCAAACCAACTTTTAAACCAGCAACATGTGAACTCTTCTTCAGAATCTCATCGTAATTGACACCTTTGGAAGAAGGTCATTACTACCATATGAACTGTAGTTGTTTCATACAATATGCTACAAATGTAATAAACACTTAAGATCAAGATACAAAGAGTATTTTTTTAGTCAAAAACATAAAAGTTACGAAACCATATAACCTTGTCAAACATAGCAGGAATAGAAGAATATATGCAGTTCGATCTAACTTGCAAAGTAAAATAGGTTGTTCAAAGTCAAAGTTTAGATCTGTCTACTCATCTCTAACCATGTGTTCTTAAGTAAAGTGATTATACATGTCATACAATTCAACCTTTCATGAAGAATAAGTGAAGTGATTATACATGTCATACAATTCAACCTTTAATGAATGTTCAATTAAAAAGAAACCACAATATCATGAAATAAACTAACCAAAACATACATGATAATGGATGTCACATATTAAACTACAAATCGAATCTATTGACCGTAATTTGCATATAATCTTTACAAATAAAGAGACAGGTCATGAACAAAGATCAAAATCACATTCAGGCAACATAAAAACATTAAAGTACATTCAATCAAGACTACGTAGTTACAGGATTAACATCAAACTGAACATTATAAAATTTGATAAGAACAATCACAACTTCACTGATATAAAATGAAGCCCAATTCGAACACCGCAATATTTAGACGGATGTACGTTGCTTTAATTTCAGCGGAAACAAAAGTAGAAGCATACTAACAGATCGAGCAAAAGACGATCAAATTACATGGATTAAAAAAAAAATCGAATCGGATGCAAAAGGTGAAACAACAGTTAAAGAAATCGCTTGCAAGATACGTACCTGATACGATCGGTGGCTCAAGAAAACAGATGACTGTGAAGAAAAGCTGCGATGATTGTGAGGGTTAGGGTTTGAAACGGGTTTAGATTCGTTTATGGAATCCGGAAGCTAGCGGGTCGTTAGATCCGCGTGAATGATAAAACGGATCAAGAAGTAAAGTGGCTTAGGAACATCCCACACGGATAAAAGAAGGCTTATAAAACTATAAAAGGCCATGTGGCAAAAAGTAATTTGTTTATTGTAAGAATACTAAGCGTTGTTTGATATTTAATCAGTATTAGATGTCTGAGTGGTTTAACATTTAATGATTCAGACTGTTTTTTTCACAAGTAAATGTCTGAATAGTTCAAACATTTTTCTCTGAATGATTAAACATTATACTAGTGTTGAATGGTTAAGATGTCTAATGCTGAATGATTAAGATCTCTTATCTGAATTGGTAAAACATTTACATTTAAATAGTTGAACAATATCCTAACTCTTAATGATTTAGATCTCTTAATGGTCGAGCACTTAATGGTTCAAACCTTTTATTGGTTCAGCATTTAATTATTCAGAAGTTACCAAACAACCTCTTAGTAAATACATGTATTACATGTATTGAATAAATAAAATTATATTAGTTATAAAATACTTTTTTTAATAAGATACGATTGAAATTACCTATAATTAAAAACTGAAAATAATAAAAGAATGATATTAACTTTTTAATCTTTTGTTTTTTCAATTTTTTTTACTTTTTGTTACAAAACAAACGTTTTAAAAAATGTCATTTTTAAACCATTTCTTATTATAACTCCCAGCTGTAGTTATTTTATTTTTATAAAAAAAATATTTTTTTAAACCTCAATTTTTAAATATTTTGTATTTATAAAAAGGTTTGATATTTTAGAGAAATTTTTCATTTTATAAAATATATTTATTTAGTTAAATATTAATAAAAGAATTTTTTTCTTAATTTATTAAAAGACTATTTTAATCAAAAAAATGATTGAATAATATTATTAGTTTTTAATGTGATTATTTAATATGAAAGAAAAACGTGAAAATTTTGATGAGAATAAATATGGTGTTATCATGTGTCCCCTAGATAATCTTTTATTAGAGTGGAAAGATTAGGTTAGTGATATGTGTATTACACAGGTTAACATAGAGAAAAAATAACACACTGAAAAATACATTAACTCCTTTGAATATGCAATTATTACGAATCGGTATGTCATAGGATCAAAATTTTAATCTAGAGTATCGAATTTGAAACTATATCCTTATAATTATAGATTTATAGTAACATCGTTGAGAACTTTTGTTAAAATCCTTAGTGTTGATTGTGTAAACATATTCTGGTACATGGTATTCTTATCGTTATAACAAGAATTCCATGCGCTCATCCAATATGAATATGGTTGGAACATAAAGGCTTGCGGAGGGCACTATATTGGCGTATTGAAACTCGCGTTGTTTTAGATCACCAAGAATTTCCAAACTCATTAAATACTCATTTCACTTCTTATCATTATTATATATTTATATAATTTGATTCTAATAGATAGTTGTAAAGAATGATTGGCATAAAAAGATGAAGTGATTTAAATAATACAAGTACACTTAAAAAATACTCAACATGTGATTTATCAATTTTTTTATGCTGCAGATAGCCTCCTACAAGGCTACAGATTTGTTCTCTTACAAACAAGTTCCAAATTAAACAGAAAGTTGCATTCAGTACACTCCCAAGTTAGGCCCATGAACATCTTGAATGTTGTTTAGAAGCATTTATGATCTTAAAAATTAAAGGGTCAATGTTTTACATGTCACAACATGCGGGTCTTTGTTATCGTTACATCTAAAGGACCAGGTGATCTAGGGGTAATACGTATCAAAGAAGCAAATTTGGCATTATATATAAATCATTTGCAAGTGTCGGTCCCCACCAGCACGAGACATGTTAGCCTCTCATTCGTCAGTGTATTTCTCTTTCTCTAAGTTTCTTGATCCAACATACGTTTTGAAAATCAGTATATCACATCGTTATATTATATCTTCAAAGTCAAATGTAAACCAACAATGCTTGAAAATCATATTCACACAAGTCTAATTAGCTATCCATACAACACTATATTAGATCATTTATATACTTATCCGGCTATCAGATATATCATGATTTACCGGAGTTTAACGACGTACTTTGTATATATAACATGGTACCAACTATACTAATGTTGTCAAACATAAATATGTGATAAATACTTTTACTGTGAATTGCAACCACTAACCTGTAAATAAATCAAACATTCAAACCAACACAAAGAAAATTATGTTCTTGTTTGTATTAAATGAACACAAACACATAAACATAAAGGATTTGCGGTTCATATCCGTCCACTTATCACCAAAGTGTTTAATGCATGTTTGGTTTGTTTATAGCCTTAGCAACACAACAACCCATAAAGACAATAACCAATCTAGCATCCAATTTGAACTCCATATCCAATGCCTACATTGTAAAGAAACATTGTTGCGTTATATATCAAACGCCAGCAACAACACATGATTCTTGCAGCAATCATGAAATAAAGATTGGTCTCACTTCTGACATTATTTAAGAGTAACTTAAGATTGTACAATTCATCATGCAACAAGAATACTTGACGCATAGCAACCAACCCAACCCAACCCACCCCGACCCTTCAGACATACCTCTCTTTGTGATTACTATTTCTTAAGGACACTTTTCTTGTCCCTGATATAATAAAGCTCTGCGCTCCTAACTTTCTTTTTCTCCAAAACCTTTATCTCTTTGACGTTAGGTGAATTTTTAAACCACTTATTCAAGATCACACCAAAAATAATATGCAAAAATAACCCATTTCTGCTAATAATTTATGCCAAAAGGCGATACAAATCTTACATAGGTAAAAAAGAGATTCAGTCCCAACTCCTGCAACAAGTCTTCTTAATCTGGTGGATGCATTTAGACCCACATTGTGTCTTGATAATGTGATTCCTTAAACTGCTGATACACGTCTCTTGTTCTCAGGTACTTCCTATAATATCATGGATTATAGAACAATACAAAAAAGAGCAACCCTTGTATATGTTTAAAATACAATGGTAACCACAAAATCAATACACTTTTGTCTTACCAATCTGAAATGGATTATATAACATGGTCTTTTATTAGGTATTTCTCTTTGTGTAAGCATTTCCTTCACTGCTTCTTTATCAAGTATCTACAAATTAGTTCTAAGCTTTTTTAACCAGTTACAACGAGTATGAAGGTAAAAAGGGTAAGTATGAATACAAGCCAGCTGCTTGCATTACGTGTCTTGTTGTTTAATCAAGTCTTTTGAATTTGATGTGAGGTGCAGCTTCAATGGCATAAAAGAGGCAGCTTGTTATTTAGATTTTATGTGACTCGTTCATTGTTGTAATGCTTCTATAAGTAAAATGGGTCAAAACATGAGCCCCCCAAACGAAGCATTGTTTGGAGTATGGACTCGTTGATGCTAGTGAGGGTATGCTCGTAAGTGGTAATTTTGCATGAGTGATGAGCTACCTCTCTTTTAAGGATCCATAGCTTTTTGTCTGAGAAAAATTAGTAAAAAATATTACATACTTATTACCAAAATCATATAATCAAAAAAGAAACTATTGGTCTAACATCCGTTATTTTTTCAAGTTAAAACCCAAATCCGAACTCATTTTAAACTTTCATTATTAATTTACTTAATAAATGGATCAAATATATTAAATATGTAATCAACTTATTGATTGATAAATAATTCTTTTTCATAAAATTATAAAGTTTATTAATTATGTTACAACAAATAACTAAATGGAAAAGACTTATTCAAACTTATAAAGTTATAAAATGAATTTTAATAAACTTATAAAGTTTTATTAATAATTATGAATTTTAAA
>BJCM01083864.1:0-29623 GCA_018326385.1 Flaveria bidentis
TAAGTTATATATTTAAATATTTAAATAAAATAATATACTTAATTAAAATATTATTTAGTTATAAAAATATAATTAGTAAATATAAATTTAAATGTCAATTTATAGTATCATAAATAAAATAAAAATTAATGAAGTGAATTAAATAATATCATATTATTAAATAATATATTAATAATGTTTATTAAATACTTAAAAGAGACAAGTGTAAAAATGTCAAGTTTTATAAAATTTAATGGATAAATATACCATATTACCCTTAAAGTGTCTTAAAATTTTAATCAAATTTCTATTCTACCCCTCTTAAATGTGATGCACTCATTTGTACATGTTGCTTTAAAACTTGTATTTTTGGCAAAATTACATCTCTATCCAAAGATATGTATTATATAGTAGTATAAATTAAATGTGATGCACTCATTTGTACATGTTGCTTTAAAACTTGTATTTTTGACAAAATTACATCTCTATCCAAAGAGATGTATTATATAGTAGTATAGATTATCGGTAATATTATTATTTTTTAACATGTTCAGGTCATTTTCACCTAAAATTCACATCCCGTTCACAAACACAATAAATTTATAATTTTGATAAGATCTTAACTTGAAAAAAAGCCTTTTTAATAATTTTCGATTAATACTATAATAATCAAGATAATTTCTTTCTATTAATACATAACATTTTCTTAAACTTTAATAAGGCTTAATTTTATTAAAGTATTGTAGTTAATCATTGTTAAAAAAAATATTTTAAAAAGACATACTAAAAAGTTTATGCATATTTATGAATAATATAATATTTGTTTATACTATTGTTTATATGTTATATGTAATAATATCTTTATAAATATTAGATTATACACACATATATGTAATCTATTATTTAAATTTTTAATTTATATAACACACGAGTATCTAACCTAATAATAATAATATAATTAAAGATTATATGTCTGATAAATAAGTTTTGAGAGAGTTTTTATTGTGGATTGAGTTTTTTAATCACCAAAAGTACTAAATACATTTAAATTACAAATGTTGCACGATTAGTAGATGTGTGCTCCCCTCAGGCTTAAAGGTGATTTCATTTGAACGGGGATTGTATGGTTGGATCATTTCACGTGTTCTTTCTTGTCATTATGTTTTCTTTTTTTATTATATTTATGTTGTGCTTTATAAAATTTTTCTTGTTAGCTTTTTTTAATATATTATTGTATTTGTGGTAAAAAAAAGTAATTATGTTTTTTTTATTTGAGGTGTTTGGACATTTACATACACTTTATCACGTATTAATTGCCTTAGAATACGTAATAATATTATGAAATATACGCACTGATAATTTGTTAAAAGAACAATAAGCTGAAACAACTAAGTAAGATTTACGATGAAAACTACATATAAGCATATGATATATTTTTATATGTATCTATAGTTATATATACACATTTCATATAATTTAGTTATATTATCATAACCATAAACAAAATATCTATTATATATTTATATATTAATTGTAGTTAAACAAGTTTCATGCTCATCAGCTACTTAAAGTCAATTCATTATAAGCTCGAGTTTAGTTTTGCTTATATAAATTTAAACTTAAATTTAAGTTTATCTGATAGACAAATTTGACATCAAACTTTACATATCCGGATTTAACAGACTCGTAAAACCAAACCTGAACCCTCAACATGGAGAGATGATGTTTCACATTGTTAATATCTTAGTGAATATTGTAAAAGTCAAATTTAGTGGGCTTTGTGAAATTAGGGTGCCACGTGATGTGGGGGATGGGCTGAATGTTACCCTTTGTGGAATAAACATAGATTAAAATATTAAAATGTAGATAATAACCCTTTAAGGGATAAGCATTTGATAATATCAAATAAGAAATTAAGTATACATGAGAAATATAAGAAAAAAACAAGATCAATAATTCTATAAAACCTATCTACAAATCTAGAAACAATTTTGTTAACCAATGATTACTAACCTAATTGGTTAAAATTAGATATTTACGATGTGTAAATGTAAGAAGGTCATACGTTCAAGTCTTGCCCGGATTAAAATTATTAGAATTGAGACAATGTGGTTTTTTGACAATAGATTTTTTCTAAGAGAGTTAAAAGTGATGGTTCTGACTAAAAAACAAATAAACGAGCACAAATAAAATAACACATATCTTACAAAGGAGTACGCAAAAAGTGACTTTATTTATTATTATTAGATTAATCACACTTGAAATTTTACTTGGAATATTAGTCACACATTACTAAACGCTGTCGTATTATTATTACATCCCCTCTCATCCTATCCAAATCGTCCACAAAGTACAAACTTCACTCTGTCTCGTGATGCAAAATAATATCTTGACGAAGGGGCAAAATCATCTTCTTCAATCACATCATCAGATACTGCAAATTTGATCACACTTTCAGGTAATACTCTTAATCTCTCGATTCTATTTTGGATTCATCTGTTCAATTTTTGTTACGTGTTTTGATCGAATCGAAACTAATTTCGTTTGGAATTTGTGCGATTCGATCTTCTGTTTGTAGCTTCAGAACTTCTAATTCGTTCGCGAGTATCTAGATTGATCATTCTGTTGTGTAGTTTCATGCAATTTTGTCAGAGGATCCGTTTCAGTAGAAGTGATTACGTGATTCTGGTTTTCTGATTATCTGTTGTTGAAACTTGATCGTTGAGAACTTGAGATACATGTTAACTTGTGTGCTTATTCCTTGATTTGATCACGTATGATTTGATAATGATTCTGTAATAGGTATGGATTGTGTAACTTGTTCACCATCAGTAGCTTATAGTCTTTGATGCTTGTTAGAAAGTAAATTAGCACACATGAGGTTCTAAAGTCAATGTGTAGCATTATTTTAGATCAAGGGAGAAATCTAGGTGAATTTTCTTGTGTGATTTCATTGTCTTAGGTTGTTAAACATTAAGCTGGATGTTTATACTTAACATTAATCCTGTGAAATTCATAAGGTGTAAGCATTACACGTTCCATTACTTTTTGGTACTTATACTATTGTCCAATCTCTATCTCATAAATTATCAGTGATATACGCTGCATAGTATAGTTTGGAAAGTATAAAAGGTGTGTAGCAGAATCAATGTTTAGTTACAGCTCAATACACACCTGCAGGCTGCAGAACTATCTTCACACATGTTAATTCTTAAATCTTTATCTTGGCATCTACATTTTCTGTATTGAGATATTTAAATTACATCATTTGCTAGCGCTACTCAGTTCATAATGAGAAGATTTTAGACTCCTTTATCATTTTATATTTATGCACATAAGGGAGGAGCCGTATGAGATGAAAATCTCATGTACGGTTCTGTAACGGAGATTCTTTGAATTGAACGACGACCGTAACGGATGTCAGCTCAATCCGAAGGAAATTGGGCGGACGTTTTAGTTAAGCTCTATCCGTCTCTCGGGACTCGATCGTGTCATTCTTGTGTGTACTTGTCATTCGTAATGGTTTTAGTAACTCTTTCTTGCTCTCGTCATTTGTCATTCAGGTACTAGTATCTGTAAATCAACTCCACTCTTTCTTGTACCTGGCACTAGTAAATTGTATCTCGGTTCATGGCATGTTAAAACGACTTTGAGGAAATTTATGATTTCAATTTAGATACACTTATGTAATTCTAAAGTCTAATATGTGTTTGCTTGGTCTTACTTACGAGAAATTTTGAGGCAACTCTTGTCATTTTTTTTGTTTATAGAGATTCCAAGATGACACCTGTTGGCCCTTTTGTCAAAGCTGCTCGACCTGATGATGGATCTTCAAAAAGGTCCGGTGAAAACCAAAATAACCAGCAGGGATGCCCTATGAGTAAAGAAAGTCAAAATAAGTTGCAGGGATGCCCTATGAGTAAAGAAAGTCAAAATAAGTTGCAGGGTTGCCCTATGAGTAAAGAAAATCATAATAAGCAGCAAGGTTGTCCAATGAGTAAGGAAAATCAAAATAAGCATCAAGGATGCCCGATGAGTAAGGTTAAGCAAGATTCTGTGGAATCTAATGTCATTCCCGCAAAATGCCCTTATGGATATGATTCTCAAACTTTCAAGCTGGGCCCATTTAGCTGTCTAATATGCCAAGCACTACTCTTCGAATGTAGCAGATCTGTTCCTTGTTCCCACGTGTTTTGCAAGTAATTATACCAAAACCAAAGCTTTCCTATATTCATGTGCCCAAGTATATCTGTTAGGAGTTGTTTGGATTCTATTGGAAGTGGTTATATGATTATTGCTTTTAACTTTTAATTGTGGAGAACTAGCTGCTACAAATTTAAATTAATTATCTGAGGTTAAAATTAAAATACAATTTCATGCATTTTTAAACTGAATTTGAGAGTCTTTTAGTCCCATTTACCAAAATGTCTCTCCTTTTCTCATTGGTACCTCCTTCCTTTGTTTTCATTTTAGCTATTATTCTTTATAAACATCATATACAATTTTCAAACACTCCAATTGTGTAATTATCTGATCATTACAACCTCAAACAACAAAAGCACATCCACACACCATCTCTTACACACATCTTATTTCAGCAAATGATGATTATTGAGTATATATAATCATGTTCTGAAACACATATCCAAACACCCTCATAATTTATATTACTCACAAATGGTTGAGTTTGGCTGTTTTCTTTTGTTACAGAGCATGCATATCACGCTTCAATGATTGTCCTCTATGTGGTGCTGATATTGAGAAGATAGAACCTGATACAAATCTGCAAAGTGTAGTTGATCGATTTATTGATGGCCATGCTAGAATTAAGCGCGGCCAGGTCGATAAAGATGAAGAGCAAGCAGTTGGTGAGAAGAAAACAATTATATATGAAGATGTCTCCTTGGAAAGAGGTGCATTCCTTGTGCAACAAGCAATGAGAGTAAGTTTCAGTTACCTTTATTAACATCTTGTTAGAATGAAAATTTGATTTTATAGTACTCTAGATGATGTTTCTACAATATAGGCTTGAAGTATATCATCTACAGGGCGTTTGGATGTGCATTTTGAAAAAAAGATTACATTATATTTTACCCAAAATAAGTTTCCACAACGAAAAAATACATAGTTCTGCAAATGTACAGTTGATGCAGCTGTTAGTTAGTTTTTTTAACCCTTTTACAAACACACAGATTAAATCAATTTTGTCACTAGTGTAATATGGGTGAGATGGAAAACATGGGAATTTATCTTAAAGGTGGACAATGATTTTGAAACAAACGAAAAAGGAAGGTGGACAAATGGATGAATTAATGGAGTAAGATAATTAGTTGTAACATAATGTTTAGTGGAGATAGTTTCTTGGATGTGATAATCACTTTTGATGATGTTGAGGTACGTTTGGATATGTGTTTTGGAATTGAATGTATGATAATTGCTACTTAAAGTAGCCATAGTAGTTATTAATGTATGGATAAACATATTCTGCCTCTAATTATTAAGTTTGCCTCTTTAATCATTCAAAATCACCAAATCATTTCAAAATGTTCATCCAAACGCCCCCTTGACAATTTCTGGTTATTTCATGTGGCATAAATACCAATTAGAGATAAAGGTGTATAAGTATTTCTACTCTAGCCTAGTAGCCTTTGATATGTTTTTTGCTTATCAAAAAGATTATTTGACTGTCAAAACACACATCCAAACACCCTCTTGGTTTCTGTTGTTTCGCATATATTTTCTAAACTCTATGCCTAATTTTTTGGCATTACATGTAGGCATACCGTGCAAATAATGTAGAAAGTGCAAAATCAAGACTAAGTTTATGTGCTGAAGACATAAGGGAACAGCTGGAAATTGCAGGGAACACATCTGAATTATGCTCACAGTTAGGTGCTGTTTTAGGCATGCTTGGTGATTGCTGGTATGTGTTTATGGCTTTTGTAATATAAATTAATATCAACTAACTTATGTTGTTTGATAAACCTAAATGCGTTAGTGATTAGAAGGTGAGGCTTCATAAAACTGAATGACTGTTGAATGATTCAGAATTCTGTGGGTAAAAGTCCATATGATGGAGAAACACTTTTCACGAAAAAATGCAGATATGAATACGTGTCTGAATTGTTGTGTGTTGTATCTTTGTTTACATTTTCAAATGATGATTTTTCCTGATACTGACATAAAAACTGTTTTGCAGCCGTGCAATGGGAGATGGGAAATCTGCAGTTGCTTATTTTGATGAAAGTGTCACTTTCCTTTCAAAAGTACAAACAGATGATCTAGAGGTATGGATGATATATTATGTTATAGTTGTAAAGGTTGGATATTTGATCCATTTATCTCTGTTGGTTTTGGATGATGTTTTTTGCGGATTTGGTAAGTAAGCCATCTCACCTGTATTTAAGTGCAAACAACATCATGAATCACTTTATTTCAAAAAAGTAAATTATTAATGCAATATCTTGTTTTTTTATCCATATATAACATATTAGTTATAATACTAAAAAAATTGGTAGAAAATGTTTGTGGGTAGGCCCAGTTGCCACCTCTATGTGATTGTAACTTGTTATCAGCTTTCAATATTTCAGTTAAACCATGTCCAGATTGCTTTTGTGTAATTTTGTGTTATGAAGGTTAAATTTAGGTATCGATACGTTCTTACTACAGAGGAAATATTTGCAGGTCACACATACACTTTCGGTTTCCTTGAATAAAATTGGGGATCTGAAATATTATGAAGGTGACTTAAAAGGTGCAAGGGATCACTATTTTCGGGCTTTGGATGTCCGTCGCAATGCTATCAAGGATTCCTCTAAAGCTCCATCTCAGGTCAGCAACAGCCAACAGGTCAACTTGGTTTGACACAAAATACCTTGTCCAAAGCATCAAATCATATAAATCATTAGTGTCTCAAGAATGATTACAAAGCTAACTTTCATAATAATCTGGTTTATGACGAAATTGCTTTAGGTCACGTGCATAAAATTACACATTTGGCCTCTTTCAAGTTTCAACCTCCTATAGACCAATTTGGCCTGTTTAACTTTTAGCTAGTTTTTTGAACTTGTCCATTTGATCCAAAACAGTTTCTTGTCTGTTTTTTTGAAGTTGTTATAATTATTAACTAGTTGTTAAATACGATCAGAAAGACTTATTTCAATAATTATCTAATTTCATAAAGAGAATTATTTAGGAAGCTATATGCTTTAAAAATACGCTTTGGGTGTCTTTCTATCCTCCGTAATTCAATTTTTTATTCAGAATTATGTTTGATTGCATTGTGTTTGTTGTTTTCTAGGTCCTAGATGTGGCTGTATCTCTTGCAAAAGTTGCTGATGTGGACAGAAATCTTGATGCTGAAGATGCGGCAACTCAAGGGTTTGAAGAGGCCATAAATTTGTTAAAATCTTTAAAAATAAGTTCTGAAGAAAATGCTCTGGAGCAGCGGGTAAGAAACCTAGGATCAACAATCACATAAATTAATAGTTCTACGAGACAAAGTTAGGTGATAATATTGACCCATTCTCCTAAAAATGTGTCCTTTTGGGTGGTTCTTAATCTGCAGTGGGTCTAAATGGATAAGGTTTAGAACCTTGGGTGATATGAAATGGGTCAAAACTCACCAAAGAGTTTTTTTATACTTACAACCTCCTAAATCACTTTATATACTATGTAATTTACTTTACCCAAACTGACCCATTTTGATCCTAGGCTAATATGAAACCTGTCAAATGGGTCGAAACTTGTCCTAGGTGTATTCCAATGCTTACAACCTTCTAATTCTTTTTAATTCATTGTTTATATAAAAAATGAAGGAAAGGAACAAAAAGATGATATCGGAGCATTACCCGCTCTTACCCATCTTAAAGTGTACTCATTTTGACTTGTTTACCTAATTTGAATCTTTTTTATAACTGCAGCGACTTTCGGTGCTAGATTTCCTCAACAATCAACTCTCCAAGAAGCAATCCGACTGAAAGTCAAGTCAGAATTATGACCCGGTATTATTACATATTCTCAAGAACCCACTTAGCCCTCAGCTTGAGAGAGCTCATAATATGGACCGTTATAGTTGATGCATAATATAAGAATATAAGTCCTGCACGAGTCGATATCGAGCTTTGTTTTTAGCTCGTTATCTGTGTTCACTATGAGATGCATTATTGTATGTTTTTACCGTGACTGTTCATGTAAATAGCTTTTGTTGGAAGTTCCTGAACTGTTTTCGGATTCAAGAACCATGTATGTAATGCATTAGTTATATATTTCGTTGTGTTTGAAAATAATACAAACTTCGAATGCAGTATGAAGCTGTTGTTTTTTCTATCCTTATGGTTCTCGAATAAATGGTGGATTTAGGTTCAGAGGACTGTGTTACATGACACAGGTAAAGTGTTCTTTTGTGTTACTGAGTTTTTATAGATAATAAAACATTATACTTTCAGATTGCAACACGGTATATACAAAAGTACAAAACTAATAGAAGTTAAGGGGATAATAAAGTTGTTTTAGACGTTTAGCTCGCGTTGTATTGAGACGTTATTTATAGAAGTTAAGGGGATTTTAGAGTTATTTTAGCCTTTTAACTCAAAAGTCAAGTTGAATGGAGACGCTATTTATGTGATTACCATTACGTGTATTTTTTAAATCCTGTGTAATACAATTGAAAGTTTAATGTATGCATCTATCAAAATTGTAAATTTGTGTAAATGTTGACATAGTCCACCTTCAACAAAAGAAAATTACATTAATAAATAACATATTAATTAAAGAAACTCATTCAAACCTTCAATAAAATTATGGATTTTAAAATATTTAAGCATTAATTTATAAAAAAGAAAAAAAGAGTATCGTTTGTAAAATACGAGTCAAGAGTTTGTTGTGTGAGTTATGATGACGAACCTTACTTTTACACATGAGCCAATCTTGGGGCAACCGGTTGCTTTGTGACCTTGAGGTCATAAGTTTTATCTATAAGAAACAGTCTTTTGCACAAATATGCAAGGTATGCAAGGTAGGGCTGCATACATCAAATTGCTACGGTTTTCCGGCCAATTCATGAACCTTACACAAAGCATGAGCTAAGCTAAGCACTCGGGGCACCCAGAGAAGTTGCACCCATAGAGAATTCAACATAATAAGCTACGCATTCAATAGGTGATTTAAGTGAAACAAATAAATATATACTTCCAATAATCAAATGTAAAAGTTTTATCTACACTTTGAAGTTAAATTACACAGGCTCAAAACCATAACCGTCCTAAAATACAACTTTACATGAGGGGTTGTTTGGGTATTTGTAAAGCTAAATTCAATTTTTTTATAACAAGATAAAAAAATGTTAATCGTCTAAACCGTCATCTGGCTTAACTTAAGTTCGCAGATGATAGTCAAAAGTATATGCGTGAATTTCCGAAGGACTCGTTCCAGGCCTGTAAACAAAAACAATTACTCGTGAAACACGTAAAGTTAATATAAAAACAAAATACGTCTCAGTCACATTTTCAAGACGCATTTAATACAAAATCAATTTAAATCGAAAAGTGTAAGAGTCGTATAATGCACTTGTAGTTCAACCAACCATTAACCACGTCAAGGAGTAAAGGACCAAATATGTAATTTTTTTAAAGATAATTTAAAAATTAATCTTTACAACATAATATCATATGACACGTGGCATATCCATATTCGCTAAAATGTCACGGTAGACGTCATAACATAAGAAAACACCATATTGCGTAGAACGTATGTAACTAGGTTACTACATTAGTGATAAGAAAAGCATAGGTTATGCTTTCTATTTTACACCTAATATAAAGTTGGTTGCTAAAATTTTAAAAAAATAATAAAATTCATTTCTATTAAATTATAATACCTCTTGTTGATTAGCCCGTAGTGAAACTTCGGTTTTCCGACCTTAATGTCCTCTATATACTGCAAGAAACAATAGATAAATAAGGGAATCACTTAAGTTATTAAGTAGAAACAAAACACTAAAAACATCAACAAAAACGCGTACCAAATTTAAGGTAATAAGCATTGATGAAAAGGAAAGAGATTCGTATGGGATATCATCATATGCAAAAAGCTTGCAGTCAGATGATTCGGGCCCTGGTGAAAAGTGCGGCGTCATCATCTTTGCCAAGAATATTAAATAAGTCTGCAAAAAAATAAGAAAAAACAAGTCATTGTTAGAGCAAAGTGAATGAATTTCCAAATTGTTACAAGCAAATTGTAGTTTATTTGTGAAAACACCAAAAGGAACATTATACACATGGTGCCGCATTGAATACAAAACAACATTTAAGTAGAGAATTGTAAGAGCCTCATAAATGCATAATACACTTGTATGTAAGACAATCAAATTTAACTGTGTTTGAAAAAACTTTTATTATTTAAGCTAATATATATATAAAAAATCAAACAAGACATTTTTCTTAACCAGATTCTAAACGCACATCCAAACAACTCATTTAAACAATAAAAAATAAAAAATTAAATGACATTATTTATATAAGGAATATGGTCTCACTTGGCCTATGAGAGGGATGTCTAATTGAGCAAATGGGGAAATAACTTCCACTTTAGCCCCTGCTTCTTCCCATGTTTCCCTAATAGCCCCTTCCGTAGCTGACTCGCCGATCTCCATGTAACCAGCCGGAAGTGTCCTGTGTAAAAAAGCTTCATAAAAATATATTTTTCTCATAACAAAAAGGAAATTTGGTGAAATTGGTTGAAAGTCACCCAAGGTACATTTTTAATGCATTATACTAAAAACACTAGGTCATATTTACTAAACTAACTATTTACTAAAAGAATAAAATTTACGGACAATAAGTGTTTTAGATCAACCCAATTCGGCCCATACAATTATCAACATGTTTTCCTGTCACATGCCTGTTTTCTCACCTCTAAGCACATTCTTACATAGTTACATATACATTAGGGAAATGATTTTTCACTTGTATACATATATAAGAAATCATGTTTCACCAATAACATACCCCTTTTACAATGCGTGGTGGATCAATTTGGAATTCATGTTTACTTTTATAGAAATACATACCAAAGACCATAAGAAGGTTGGATATTCCTCTTGCATAGCAAGATTTTGTTATCATGCTCAATTAAGCAACCCACCACCTGAAAGCATTATTTTTTACATTTCAGACAACGTGTTTAAAACGTTAATAAAAGATCTAAAACGACTCCTCCAACCTCCATACTGACAAAATGGGAGAATCTAAAGAACTAATATTTCATATTTTGTAACAGTAGTAAAAAGGTCGCGGTTAACATAATAAACTTCCAAAGGAGATCATTTAATCAATGTTATATGTAACTAAAGGGTTTATAAAAGCATACCATTTTGGGATTTTCATAGGTAATTTTTCTACAAAGGGTGCAAATGGCTCTTTCTTTCTCTTCACCATCTGGTATCTCATGCTTCGTCGGGCCACCACATAATGGACAGAAATTAATTTTACGACTAGTTTCCTGCACGGTGCTAGACGTTATAGATAAGTGGCAAAAGGTGGTGAGTTTGAAAAAACTTGTGGTCACATGTATATCAAAATTAAAACAAGAAACATGGCATGTTGGGTGGGACGTTTGGGTTGGGTAGCAGGTCAAAACGAGTAATGTTTTTCTACATGTTGAAACAAGTCAGTTTAAACAAGTAATATAGTTTGCCAATAGCTCAATATGATTACTAAAATATATTATCTGTCCAATTTAATGCATTAAAAATACACTTTGGATGCATATCGACCCATTTAACCCGTCCCTTTGCAGCTAACTATTTTTATGTTATCTGATTTTCTTGTTAGAGATAAACATACAAACTTTCCACCCAACCAAGCATACAAAACACACACATTCAAGCATACAGAATTACAGATAAACATCCAACACACTGTTTGGCTTCAAAATTGAGTTCATATGATAACGACATCACACCTCAAAAGTTTAGCCTTTTTATTTGTTAACTTTTTTCTTTCAGTAAGAAATTTCGAAAGAGGCGATGGCAAAATTTCACTTTGTTTATTTGAAAATCAAACATATTTTCCACCAATAAATTTATACAACAGCTGATCTCTTTCTGCATAAAAACCATAAATAGTTATTTTAATTTGTTATGCAAAGGTAGCATGTAAATTATTAAATTAGCTAAAAAAATTTAAACTGCCTAAGAAAGACAATTTAGTGATTGTAAGAGTGTTATGATTGCCAATTTCATCATGTTATTGAAACCAAACACATACATAAACCCAGTGCATAAACCAAACAAACGTTTTTAAGTAATGCGCTCCCTTTTGTTATCAAGGCCATAACGTAAGGATGCATTGCATAGAAATAACGAATATTGAAGTCGAGAGTAATTTTAGTAACCGAACTACTCCATGTAAGCTAGATAAAACCTCAGATGATAATCTTTTAGCATCTTAAACAGTTTATTGGTTATGCACTTATGCTTATGCTTTTATCAAGATTCAAGATCTCACACCGTAAATCAAGATACCCAAATTTGTACTTGAAATGAATACCAATATGACTTAAGGTGGAAACATGGGTGTATCAGGCGAATTTGGTTCAAAATGGGTCGAAACGAGTTGGACTTTTGTCGAGCAACCAGCAAACACATTCTTTACCCATCTTTGGCATTCATAAATAAGTAATATGCTAAATATCATCACAAAAACTATACTACAACAACAACAATAATCCCAACTTTTTTATCAACAGGGTATATAGGAGGGTTTTTATGCATTTGAATACATTTCATGATACTTTCAACCCGTTTGACCCGGTGGAGAAAAAACACAACGATAATCGACTCAATGGATCAAAAGGTCCCAACTCTATATATGATCATTCAGCTATAAACAATCATCAAATATAGCTATGATTTGTATAAAAAACTGTTAAAAGATGATGAAAACAAAATGCACCTTAGTAATATCATTATATGCCAATCCAAATCATCACACAACTACACAAGTTATGCATCAACAATTCATTGCAGAATTCAATAAACTCATCTTTTACCTAACAATGTAATTAGAAATCCCTTTTAAAGATTAATATGTACACACGCAAGGTGTTATGAACAGAAACACTTACAGTTGATCTAAATGTGGCAGATGAAGATGCAGATGCAGATGCAGGTGATGATGAAGAAGATGATGATGTTACATGTGGGTTCGACACATAACGAATTGAAGATGCTCGAAATTGTCGAAAACAACGATGCGTTCTTGAAATTGTAAACAAGGGTGTTCTTGAAGATGTTAACAGAGGTATTCTTGAAGATGGTGTTCTTGAAATCGAAATTAAAGAGAGCCCATGAAGCTTTAATTTATGGAAGAAGAACCCTGAACAAGGGGCGATGAATTGTATGCTTCTGAGCATGATTCAAGCAGATTGATGCGAAATTGCAAAGTATTTACATGTGATTTGATGGATTTTTTGGGGGAAATGATGGGGATTTAAAGAATCTTGAAGATTTTGATTGTGATTTTGATTTTGAATGATGGGTTAATTGTTTGATTGGATTTTGTTTGATGCAAAATATTTCCCCAAATCCAGTTGTGGAGAACATTCAACGATCAATTCCATCCGAAATGTTCGCATTTCAAAGATCGAACAATAATGATGTTCGTCGTATTATGTTATTTCTAATAAAGGGTTCTTTCTTTTTGCTCTATTGTAACGTTACTTGTACTTGTAGTTGTAGATCTTCTTTCAGGATGAATAGAAATAAATTTTATTATATGTTATTTTTTCTATTCGTTTTATCATATGTTAATATCATGCTAACTTAATAATTTAATGATAAGATTAAATACTAATGATATTATTTATACTTTATAACTTAAAAATAGTTTTTCAATAAACTAAAAACAAAATCTTTTTTATTAGAAAAAAAAAACAACTTTAAAAAAACAAAATTATTGTATGATACATAATTTTCTAATACAAAGAAATTTTATTAAAATTACACTTTTAAAAATATTTTGTAAACAAAATGTTATAAACCAATACATTTTCCAAAAAAGGTTAAAACTATTATTAATAATGTTTTCTTGCTCAAGATAGCTACTTCTGCAATATTTAATCATATTTTATAACTTGAATATTAATATATAATCCTAAATTTTCATTAGTAATTATTTTATATTTTTATGCTTTAACTTGTGTAGTACACAAGTTTCTAAACTAGTAATAAATAAATATATAAACTCAAGTCAATTTAGACACTTACTAAAAGTAAATAGAAATTGTTTAGATCATATTCAAGTATTGTTGCGTTTATTTTTAAAACCAATATCATGCGAAAAACAGAAGCAATAATTTAAAAATAATTTATTTTTTAAAATTTTAGTAGTTAATTAAATATTTATTAATTTAAAGTATAGTCTTTTTATTACATCTCATAGGCTTCTAGCATACTCTCATACCTCGGGAGTGAAAGCTAAGGTGGCTAAGTTATAGGCATGAAACTCCGCTCCCCAGAAGACGTTGAATGGGCATGAAGGATCAAGGCGTGAGGATACAACAAACTTGAAGGATACCATGTGATCGTGTAGACTAAAGAGAGAGGGTGTGGCTCTCTCAACACACAACTAATTAATATCGAAAAAAGACGTGTAAAAAAAGATTATACTATTTTTTTAGTTTAGTAAGTGGACGAGGTTTCATGAAAAAAAGTGAAATGAATGATGTGACGTATATGTGAAGTGAAATAATGTGAGAGTATAGGAGGTGATAGAACAAGCAATGCACATATGGATTAATCTATAATACGACACCCCAATAGAGTTTGTAAGAATATTTACATGTAAAGCTTTGGATTCATACACCACTGATTAAGCATTTCACTCTACCGACGTTTATGAACATTAAAACAAGGTAAACATCAGTTTACATGTCAAAGTGTGTAAATAATTTAGAACCTTTACATATATTTAAATTCATAATTGTGTATTTATTTTTGCTTCATGCGTCATACATAAATTTTATTAAAATGTATGCTTTCGTATGTGATTACACTCTATATCATACATGAACGTGCCATGTTTCGCTAGCATATCATTTTAAAATAAACAAAAATAGTTGTAATAAAATACGAAAGGATCATTAAGCTCTTGGAATAATCCTAAAAAGTTACACTTAAGTGAAATTTAAAATCAAATTTAATTGTTTTTATAGACAAATCAGTATAAGATACCTGTTATAATGTCACATATTCAGTAATACATGTTTACTTCCATAAAAGACCAATTTCAAATATGACAACAAAAGAACACAAGAAATTGGTAACTTGCACAATTACAAAAACTAGAGCATTTAGCAGCAACTAAAACAATCTATGTTAATTTAAGTGTCTTCTGCATAGTGATGATCTTGAATCGAATAAACTGCATCGATCAAATTAATTAACTCTCCCGGATTGACTTGAATCCATATATAATCTTAATTTGGCGCCAATTTGTCGCATAAAGATTGATATGCAGCACTGCAGACCTTGAATTTCTCCTCTGCAACAGCCTGTTCATGTAGATCATCTTATTATTGTAATACTTGGTTAAAATGATTACGGGTCAAATGGATCAACAATCGCCATTTCATAAGAAAACTTTTAACATATTGGCTGGTAATAATCCATATCGTCAGTTTGACATATGAGACTCCTAAATTTCACTTTTGTCATCATGAAAATCTCACTCATTACACTCGATTCACTTGTAAGAAATGTAGCATTTCCCCAATTCGTTCATGATCATTACAATGAGCAAAGAGCAAAATCAAGTAGAAATTTATGACGATTATGCGAGTGGGGTTGCCCTTAACAATGAAAGTGAAAGTTAAAAGCGCGATCGGTTAAACTGTCACTCTGTCGGTAAAGTTTAGATTATAAAAATCCAAATTGGTTTTCATAAAATAAAAGATACATACAAAGGGTGTTTGCAGGCCAGGCCACTACGACCCGACCTATCCTATATTTAGAACGTACCTTGGAAGAACCATTGTGACGATCTGGATGCCATTTCAGAGCACAAGCTCGGTATCTGGAAAACACAAATGTTAATAACAAATATAACTTTCGCCTTCAGAAACATTAAAAAAAGAAGTTCCAAACTGAAACTGCATTCATCAACTTTAGACAACAGACATTATTATAAACCATGATGATAATTGATGATGAATCTTTATAACACCATTATAAAAAATATTTAGAAAAGCTTACGCATTTTTAACATCTTCAAGGCTTAAAGGGCCAGAACCACTCAAACCAAGGGCAATTCTATCTTTTCTTAGATCAGTATCCACTCTTTCCAACTCATCATCGTCGTCGTCATCATCATAATCGTCCTCGTCATCATCTTCAAACTGTTGTCTCCAATTCCATGAGGCCCGACTATTATTATAGTAGCCAGATGAGCTCCTTGGTGATTCATCATTTACAAATGACCAAAAGTAGAACCCGGTGTTTGAGCCAAAAGCTGACCGAAAAATCGTCTCAACTTCTTCGTTATCATCATAGAACTGAAATCCTTCTGAAATTTTATTCAAAACAAGATTAAATCAGAACTCATAGCGTCTGTTTAGTTCCATTGAACAAAAAGATATCTGTAATTTATTACTGATTTCAGCAATCTATCTCATTTTACTTGATTTTACCTATATATTACTGATGTACCACAGGTGGATGCCATGTCAAATGCCACATATGAAAAAATTGTTTATTTTTTTAATTAATATTTGAAAATAACTACTAAAAGTCACATAGATGCCACATCAACATGTTATAAACATATCTAATAGATTGAAAAACAGATGCCATGTCAGCAGTTTTAGAAAACAAGCAAAAAATTGATCATCTAGGGATTGCTAGCATTGGAGATAAAAAAAGCAACTTGGTTGCAAAAATTCGTAACAGAATACAACTTGGTCTCTATTTTGCACCTAACGTAAAGTTGGTTTCTTGAAATGGAGTAAAATTTTAAAGTTCAAGTCTATTTTGTGTAGTTTGCCTTACTAACTGACCCTAGATAACACAAAGATCCAAAAAAGAGGCATATAAATTTCTTAACTCATGATGGAAAGACACTTACTTTTGCGGGCTCTACCTTGGGCACCCTTATTGTTGGCCCTGGTTCCGTTGAATCTTCGGGGCCCACCATTAACATTTCTAAACCAGGAGCTTCCATGGCTTGAAGATGGCTCATATTCGTCATGATCATGCCAGCCCTAAGCATATGGAAACACATTAACAAGAATGTCAACATATTCATGAAACTTTATAATATATATAATAAGGCACCTTGATGCCAAATCTTCACATCATAAAGGTGCACATAACAAAATCTAATTGTTAGCATCAGAGGGAGAACTGACTATAATTTTTTTTTATGTTAATTGATGTCAGTTTTGAGCAACTTTTATTTTTTTTAACGTTAATTGATGTAAGTTTTGAGCGAATTTTAAAGGTACACGACTGGCTTGAACCACTTTTAGCTAAAAAAATTTTGGAGCAACTTCATATATATCCTCCAAAAAGTTCAATAGTTTTCATAAACATCCGTCTAATATTCATAATATCATATTTACTTACTTGCCTTTCAAAATACTAAAGTTACAGTTTTTTCTATTCCGTAGTAAAAAAAATAAAATAAAGTTGTTTACAACAGACATAAACAAATAGAATATTAACCGCTCTGATGATTCAATGATAACATGGTTTCTTGTATATCTATTCAAGGAAAGATAAACTGTTATTGTTTTATAAATGTGTTAATATGATATTTGCTTGAACTTTTGGAAGGATAGATAAGAAATAAACCCAAATTTGTTTTTCATATCATTCATATTGATATTATGTACATTGGTCGACATCCCTCTTGCTACAAAACACCCTAAAATCTCATGTTTATCATTCATATTGATATAATTGGCTAAACCAACTCAACATTGACATTCATATTCCATAAATATGTGATTTGGGATTTACCTGAAAAAGATTTTCTGCATAAGCATTAACATTCCTCAGCAATTCTTGTTTAGCATAAAACTTCCTTTGTCTTCTTGAATTGAAGTTGGGTCTCTGAAAATACCATGAAGAATCAATAAACCGATATCAATTTTCAACATTAACAAAACAAGGCCAAAATATTATTTTATCAAGGTTACTTCAAATTTTCATGAAGATTAAATGAAAAGATAGTTACATTATTGATAACTGTGATATGCATGTCTACCTACTAATAGCCTATTTGACTAGTAACATAAAAAAACTTTATATTGGAAGACATATACATCCAGAAATTAAAGAAATATGTAAGGACATTCAAAACTAACTGAATAAAGTATATCACAGCAGCTAACTACTTTTAGGGAACTCATAACCTTGAGAAAAGTCATGCCTTTTTAAACAGTAATAGCTCAATTTTTCTTCACAACAAACGATACAGAATGATGAATATAACAGTAGTGTTGGTGTACTACATATTTCAACTATAATTTTTACAGAAATCTATGCACAAACAGATCACCGAATTGAAACAACCAGCACAACGAGCTTAAGCAACTGACTGACTGAAATCTTAAAAGAAAAAGGTTATGTCCAAAAGTCTCACCCTTGAGGAACCTCTATAAGAACGTCCAGCCTGCCCAGAATCCAAAAGGAACAAAAAATGGCAGTTAGAATACTAAGTAATCCAAAATTACAATGCTAATCATGATAAAATGAAACAATAAAAATGCACACAGTGTTTCATCATGTAATGTGTATTCAAGTCGATGTAATCTAATGATATTCATATTTGTGAGATCTTACAAAGCTCTAATCTTTTTCATTTTGAATCAAAATAACTTCTTTATCGGCAAAACGGATGGGATCGGAGCAACACAAACAAAGATAGAAAATATACAATTCAAGACTTAATTCACTATTGCAATTAGTCCCAATATGTCAATCTAGATGATGAAAACCACAAAAGTTCCTAATTAAATGCTTCATTTTTGTGAGCAATTGGATGCTTATAAGCATTGCTGCACAAATTCAAAACTTAAAACTCAATTCCCCATCCAATTAAGCAATTAACCGTTTAACCAATTCAAGAAAATCAAAATACTATGAATTTAATGCTACCCATTTGCTCTTAATCTTACTTGCACATCAAAAGATTGATTTTTTTTGCAAGTTTTCTGACCCCCATGACGAAATACAACAAAAAGACAGTAATCGTTGCAATTACAAAAAACAAATTAAAACCCATGAAACGAAATTACATAAACAAAAGAAAAGGAAAAGATGGTATTACAGATTCCCAGTGGGTGCGTCGTCGACGATCAAGAACAGGGGTTGAATGAAAAGGGGCATTTTTAAGATTAAAAGGGGGGTGCTTGTTTAAGTTAATTAGGGCTACTTTGGTTGCCCTATTCATGTCTGCAATTACAAAGAAAATTGGTGATGAAGAAAGAGGGCGGTGTGTGTACAGGGGTGCAATAGATGGTAATTCAATGGAGGAAAAATGGAGGTTAGATTTTCAACCATTTGGATGGTAATTTCATCTAGGGTTTTATTTCTTTTTTCAATTTTTTTATTTTTGGGAAGATGATTTTCATATGAGGTTTCTACTGAAACTTGTTCTTCTCATTCATACTTGGTTACTTAAATACATATAAGGGCATTCCCTTTAATACATACAATATAATATGATTACAAGTGGTCGTGAATAAAGTATATGATAAATTTATTATTTAATCTGTATTTTTAAAAAATACTGTTCAAAATCCTATAATATTTTTTAATATATTTTAAATGGTTGTGAGTAGGGAAGAGAGAAAAAAATAATGATAAAGTTATCGTTTCAAACTTACTGTTTTATTCCTACATTGTGCAACTTTTTAATTAACTAAGCTTTAAGCCATAACGATGAGTCCACTTTGTGCAACGTGTTATGACAATAATATTAATGTAGTTATGTATATAAAAAGAAGTATACAAACACGTTAATGGGAGTCAATGTAACATAAAATTAAAAAAAAAACATTTTATATGAGTAATCGAATTTACGAACTAGTGGGGGTCAACCTCATCCCTGGTTTTTCTCATAATTTATTACGTTTTAGTCTATAAATAAAGAGCTCCTACTTCGAGTTTATTATCCCAAAAAGCTACAGCTATTCTCTACATTCGTTTCTTCTCAAAAGCTTCACGTTAGTCCGCTTCCATTGCTGTTGGAACACCGGATTAAGTTTGCATTAAATCCTAGAGTTTACATTGTAGCTTACAGCAAATAAACCACGAAAAATCCTTTAAGGATAGGAACACGTTTCGTACAGTTCATCATTCCAAGATTATCGTATAACAGGTTGGTTTTACATTATTGTGTGTTGTTTAATTCGTCCGATAACGAAACACTCTCCTTCTACCTTTCTTATAATCAGTTTTGGTCATTAAGTATCAAACTGATTTGACCATGGTAATAATTAATATTAATTAATTAATTTTTACTTGGTTTGAAATATTTACAACCCCAATTGCTTTCGCTCTTTCCATCTTTGTAGGTGCTTTTCCCACTTATTCATTGGTGATTATGTGAAACTAGTAACTTATTCTTTTGTTATTATTGGGTGGAAGAATTCTCACAATCTTCTTAATCCTTCCTACTATCGTTGTAAAAATCATGGAAACAATTTTGTTTGTCATGTCACCTTGATTTCCTCCACATTCACAAAGGCATGTCCATCGTCGCCCTTTATGCACCTCACAAAGTCCTAGATCATGTCTCCCTTCGCTCCCTAGCTTTTGCAAACTTAAACATGTTTTCTCCCCCTCTTTAGTATCTACTTTAGTATCTAGTCGTTTATATATTATATGATTTGACCTTTGCTTGAGACACCGTTTCTTTAGCTCCTTTGCCTTTTGTTTTGACCTCTACGTCATTACAAGTCTTTTTTTTTTAACGACCAACGAATAATTTTTAAGCCCGGTCACCCGGGTAAACCCAATAGCGAAAGGCCACCCATGCCCGCGAACACAGACAGCACTGGTGACCCGGCTCGCCCACCATTCCAAGGGAAACCCATCACCTAAAAACCCACTGTGGTAAAATTCTTAGCCCACTAGAAGCATATTTCACCTAGTGAAACTCCAACACATGACCTTCACTTTGGAAAATGATAGGATGTCTTCTTCTAAACCAGTTGATCTAAAATTCATTAGCACATCCTTACAAGTTAATAAAACTCTAAACACTCTTGCTTTAGCCTAATTTGACCTTGACCTCCTCGTTCTACCACGATGACTACTTATGTTTGTTTACGAGAGATATCTGGTTAATACCCTGCATCTCAGGTTTTATCATATAATCATTTTAGTTTGGGCCGAACTTAACGAAGTTGTATGTTTTTTTTTTGTTCGTTTTCCCTTTGGACTTATAGAAGATCAAAATTAAGGTGCTTATCTCTCGATATTCAAGTTATTTGAATCGCCTTTCTAGAATTGAGATTTTCCAAAAATGAATTCAATTAGAAATAAAATTAGGAAAACAATTTGAATTCAAGTTGATTTAAACACACCAGACTAGGGTATACCAACCGGGCCCGGGTTTTTTACCATCCCTAGTCTAGGATTCTAAATATATAATAAATTTTTACATAGATTTAAATTTTATAGTTAATTTGCTTTTATTGTTTTAAAACCGATTTCAAAGATACAGCTCACATCATTGTTTGTTTCATGTCTGTTCACAACTTAATTACAAATTCATTCAAGATAAAAGTCTAAATAAAACAACAATGTTGAAAATGTAAAACATGATCGGATCTTGATTTATCTAATTATCTTGATACTAAATCAGGATCCGATGCTTGTATAGATCCTATGCATAATCAAAAAATGATGCTAAAAACTAAAGTAAAACCCCTTTAAATTAAGGTAGTCTAGAAACCACATAATTCAAGTAACAACACTTATTACAATTGCAAGTCCATCTTAAACAACATTAAAAGGACCAAACATAACCTAAATAACACCAAAAGGAAGACTCATTTGCCATTCTCTTCATACTTCATACTCTTATATGTTATTTCGGTACCAGTAAACACCATCCTTAACCTCTTCATCTTTATCAACGTAAATGCACTCCTTTGTTTCCCTATACATTGCTTTGAAGATCGAAGTCCCGTCGAATTGATAATAATCCCCGAGGATCGGCTTGATCGCCTTGGTGGCTTCCATCGCGTGATAATGAGGCATTGTTGAGAATAGATGGTGAGTGACGTGTGTATCGGTTATGTTATGGAACACCTTGTTTAAGATCCCGTAGTCGCGGTCAATGGTGGCTAGAGCCCCGCGCAGCCAGTCCCATTCGGTTGAGTCGTAGTGAGGTAGAGACGGGTGGGTGTGTTGCAGGAATGTGATCAGGACTAGGAACCCGTTAACCACTAGCAACGGGCCGGCGTACATCGTTAAGACCCATGTCACGCCTTTCGCCATTGCAAGACGGAAGAGTATGTAAAACATGGTTAGAATCCCGGCATCGGAGATGAAAATTTGGGCGCGTTCGCGGTTGGAGTAGATCGGGCTATTTGGGTCGAAATGGCACGCGAAGCGATCATAGTATCGGCCGGAGACGTTGAATGTTAGGTACAGTGGCCAACCGAGGGTTAGGGTGACGAGTAGGGTGAGGATTCGGCCCGGTGGGTTGTTTAGGTAACTAGCGAATGAGCGGACCCCGGTTTTTAGCTTCGGGACAAAGACTTCATCGTGCTCGATGGAGCCTGTGTTGGAGTGGTGGCGACGATGACTGTATTTCCACGAAAAGTAGGGTACGAGGAGGGCCGAGTGTAGGATAAGGCCCACGGTGTCATCGAGCCATTGGTAGTCACTAAAGGCATGATGACCGCATTCATGGGCTATGACCCACACACCGGTTAGGATACAACCTTGACAGATCCAGTAAACGGGCCACACCACGTAGGCGAGCGGGCTAGGGAGGAGCGGGATGTAATTGTTGGCAAGGTAATAGAAGATGGAGGCGATGGTGAGGTCATACACGACGTATGAGAATGAACGGATGACGGATCGATTGAAACAGTGGGGTGGGATGGCCTTTTTGACGTCTCCAACTGTGAAAGGAGGTTTTTGGTATGGGACGCGTTGGAGCGGGTTTGGGTCGGGTTTCTTTTCACCGTTGACAGGGTTCGACATTCGCCCGCCGGCACCCATGGTTCAGTAACCTAAAAAAACAAAATAAGACAGATTAGTTTCAAGTGTGAAATGTGATGAGAAATGAGCTTACAAGGTACAAACCTCCGGTTTGATTGCTAGCTTTTCAAAGGAATACATAAAGGACCGTTCGGTAAGGAAAAGGATGGTTAGATTAAGCAGATCCATGTGCTTATTTCGTGTACTTAGGTTCCTTTTAAAGTATAATATTTGGTATATTTTAGAGCATATATATTAATGTATCTACATATATATTTAATTACTATCAAAAAATGTTCTAGTGATAAGAAATCTTAATTAGATATCTAGGAGATCTACTAGAAAAACAGGTTCAAAACTCTACTAGATAAATATCTTGAATGTTGGTTTAAAAAATATTTATTTTTTATTTACTTAAAAGGTAAGTTGATTTCATAAATCCAACGCGGTTAAGTTGATATGTGAAATAAGTGGGATTTCTTACAATCAAAGTAAAGTATAGCAACAAGATGAGGTTGTTACAAATGAGGTAATAATGTATGTTATTGCTTATTTAAACATATTACTTTATGAAAGGAAAATAGTTTACAACATACAAACATATAGGTAGCAAATGAATAATAGCCTTTTTAAAAAAGAATAATAAATAATAAGATGTGTATTAGATAACTACTCTTATAACATCATTGTTTAGACATAAACATAGAAAATAATAATAAACGTTTTTATTAGTAAAGAGATACAAAAAGGTAGTTGAGATTCCACTTATACCAGATGAAACACTCACATTTATTACAAGTTTACAACCAATCAACCATAGAGAAAATATCACCTAAAAGCATTAAACAATTGTTTATAGAAAACCAGTTATTTGCTTATGGTTTATAGATTAATTGGATTCAAAGGCATCCTATTGCTAGGAGTGAAGTGCTATAAGCCAAATAGTTATACTATAAATACTATAAAGAGTGTGAGAATAAGTATTTATTAGTAGAAAATGTGTTTTAGTAAACAAAATATTAAGAGTCCAGAGGGCATATTCATCCAATAATATATATAATTAAATAAGCAAAGTATACCCCTAAAACTAGTAAAAGGGTGGACATAAACAACTACCCTATAAAATATAAACCGGATCTGAATCAAGAATATATGTCATTTAACTACTACTAACATATAAAATAGTTTGGCATCCGTGACAGGAGTAGAAGACAAACAGCATCAATGCGTAGTCAGAAAGATTTTAATTTAATCTAGAAACAAATTTTCGAAATGAGAAATATTGGATTACAACAACTCAACAAGGCTAAATCCCATGTTTGGGATGTTTAAAAGAAAAAAAAACGCTAATCGTGCTAGTATAGTAGTATATCAAATTTGACCACAAATATATAATATAAAGTAAGTCTTTGTGGTTACGATGTTGTTTGGAGTTTATAAGATTGCTAAAATAACATTAATTTTACTTAAAACATAATTTATCCAAACACTTAAAAGGTGGCAATTTACTTTTTGAAAAAAGCTAAAAGCAAATTATAAAAAAATTAACAATCTAAAACAAAGTTAAAATTCGCAGTTTGACTAATAGTAGCATTAAGTATATCAAGTATGTGTCAACTTGGAATTGGAAACTAGAATATTCAAATTTTTAAAGAATATATATTAATACGCCACCTACTTTTAAACTGCAGTTTAAAAGGGTGGAGTCACTGTACGCACGTCAATCCCTCTAAGAAATGTCCTATAACATATATGTTTAAATTCCGCTTTCATTTTTACTGTTTTTTTGAATTCAACTCCAATAATAGTGATCCACCAAGCATAAATACATATAATTGATCACATCGGTTAGTTGATAAGATATTGACAACAAATAATTTTGACCAAGGGATAGTTTCATGACTTTTCAAATGGTAGGTTGTGAATTCAAGTCTAGCTCGGGTCAAACATATCCAAGACTAAACTAGAGGAGGGTTTTTTAGTTGTGAGTTTACTCTTGCGATGGTTAAGGATGCGAGCCGGTATAAACTAAAAAAACATTTTTAGATAGATAGGCTTTATTAAAAAACATATGTTATTAGCGTTAAAAGATAGTTCTCGTGATACTACTCACTATAGAAAATTAATAAGAAAGTAAAAGAGTTTGATTGGACATAAGATTTGATTGGACATAAACGATGTAGGTAGATGCCAAAAATGAGATAGTTGATAAGAGGCGTATTTACAACTTGATCCAAACAAATAAATATTATAATATTTATTTGAATACGAATGAATAAACTAATTAATTAAATAAAAGATATTTACTAAGTGGCCAAAGTTAGGTTAGGGGCATGAGGTTGATGACTGGTGTTGGGAAACAGAAGAAAACAAACAAATAATAAAAAAGAAAAAATGCTACATGTGATACACAAATATATATATATAAAGCATTTCCTTTTTGGTAAACCTTTTACTTTTCAATTTTTGTTTGGTATAACGTGTGACATTGATTTTGCATTACAAGATTCAATCATAACATGTTATATTATTGTTGTACGGGGAAGTTCGATATTATCAAGAAGTGTTAAACTATTTAGTTTAATTTTAATGTATTAGTTTGTTTAAATATTTGGTACTCAAATTAAAAACCCTCCAGTTAGTAATATAGAAAAACTAAAAACTAATGAGTAAATAGGTATAGGTGTGTCGTTTAAGAAAATACTAAAATACAAAATACAATGTTTGAGTATCAAATAACTCAAAAAAAGTAAATATCATTGTATTGTATTGTCTTGTAATATAGAAAGTTAGAAATTACATATACGCTTGTATGCAGGAAAAGGATGATACTCGAACAACAATTGAATGTGCAAAATAATTTAAAGTGATGAGAGAGGTAAGAACTTATATAAAGTGAATAGATAAACATACGCCGTAAACTCTATTTCATTAGATGAAGAGCTTTCTAAACTAATAAATATCTTAAAAGAAACTGATCACTTTTATTATTTTCTAAAAACCAATTGCTTTCACTAGAGAAAAGCTAAAAGAAGAGTAAAGTTAACGAAAACATAATTATACTGTTCAATTCAACGTTTAAATTGTTTATAGCCATTAACGCTAACACTTTCATCACTAAAGGCGTATCAAAATCAACAGAAACGATAGAGATTCAAGAGCTTACATCAGATCCACAAATCCTAAGTCAAATTCAACCTATATCGACGTTCAAGGCTACTAAGCTCAGCAATTTCATATCTATTGAATTCATCACCATTTCAACGAAAATCAAACCTTACATCTAACGAAATCAATCACAAATCTTAGCATTCAATCGTTCAAACACAAGATTTCACACACACACACACAGGTACCGTATAGAGCTAAACCTTCAGATCTGTTAAACTTAACAACATTTCATCTACAATCAGACCTTAAATCGAAGAACAGAGTCAGATATCACCACATTTGAATCCAAAATCTCGCAGAAAACACGAATACGTGCTAATATACGTATAGATTTCAAATCTGTTAAACATATAAACTTTTCAGCTGAAATCAGACCTTAAATCGACGAAAACAGTCAAAAACCACCACATTCAATCCAGATTTTCGTAAAAAACGCGAATACTTGATAATATACGTATAGATTTTAAATCTGTTAAACGCATCAACTTTTACAGCTAGAACCAGACCTTAAATCGACGAAAACACTCAAAAATCACCACATTCCTATCCAGATTCTCGCACAAAACACGAATATGTGCTAGTAAACGTATAGATTTCAAATCTGTTAAACACATCAACTTTTTCAGCTAGAATCAGACCTTAAATCGACTAAAACATTCAAAAACCACCACATTCATATCCAAAATCTCGAAGAAAACACGAATACGTGCTAATATACGTATAGATTTCAAATCCGTCAAACACATCAACTTTTCAGCTAAAATCCGACCTCAAATCAACAAACACACTCAAAAAAACCACATTCAAATCCAAAATCTCAAACAAAACACGAATCCATACTAACAAACGCATAGATTTCAAATCTGCAAATCAATCGTCCAAATCAAAGGAAAATATAATCACCTGAATGAAGCTTCTAGCGTCGTTGATCTGCTCCGGTGGTGATCGGAACGGCGAAACGGCCGTCGTGTGGTGGTCGGAGCTGCCGGCGTACCGTATTGCAGGCGAAAGAGGTCCGCTATTTAAGCTTTTGGCAATAGGTTTCTTCGTCTCAATATGTGTGCTTACACTTGGTGTATGGCCCACCAACGGGCCCACACAATCGCGATATCGTGAATTAAATACTCCGACCTCTTAGGTAACAACAAACATAAAGTTTAGTAATTTAGATATTTTTCTCGTAGCGGTATGAGAATACGCGAGGAATATTACTTTTACTCGCGTATTATTTATTACGCCGAAAATATATTCAAAATTATTCGAAAAATGTTTGTTTGTATAGTTGCTCACATCTTTGCATGTGAATTGTGAGGAATGCAAAAAATTTGAAAGAAGTGAGATTGAGTCGTGTACGGATTTAAAGTTTAGGTGTCTTTACTTTTTAGAAACCCACATGTGTTCTTAACTTCTGTCGGATGTCGCTTAACAACTATTTAAGGTGGTATTCTAAACAATTGTGGTTGTGTTCGTGTATTTTACGTATGGGTCTATTCAATAGCACAAGGATGGATCAACTTACTTTGTGACCTCAAGCAATTTTCAGTCTTTATATCGTATAAAAGATTAGTTGGAATTTATATCTACTAGTATTTCATAATACAAATTATCTAATTAAATTCTTAATCAGTTTCTTCTTATAAACTAATAACTTCTAATAAACTAATAATCCACGATTGTTAAAGAAAATTTAAATATATCATTGTAATATATTTGTTTATATATTTAATTATTTATTAAAAAAGGATTCGGTTTTCACTAAAAAGGAAAAAAATTGTCTAGGCACTTTTAGTTTTCCGTCTAGCCGGTAACATGTTATCATAAATTCATAACAATTATATCATATTTAAGGGCATGTTACATATTAGCATTTGAATTAATATATGATTCATACATGAGTTTTCATATGTGGTCATACATCCCTAAAGAAACCTTCTATGAGTATCAAACAGGCTTCTAGATTATTGAAGTGATGTTTATGTATGTTATTACTAGGTAAGTATCTCGTGTATTACATTACTTAAATAAATAAAATGTTATTTATTAATAAAATTATTAATTATAAGTAAGGACTATAAGTAATAAAACAATGATATTATTTTCTTTGAAGTTTTGTTTTAAATTTTTTATCTAAAAAATCATTATAAATCAAATGTTTTTTTAAAATTAGAGTATTTATAATCAAATAATTTTAGTAATACTTTAAACCTAAACCGTTGAATAAAATTAAAGTTTTGTCATTATTTATTTATTATCGTTTTCACGTAACCAGAAAAGGAGAGAAAAAAATGTCTATGTACTTTTAGTTTTCGGTCTAGCCAGTAATATGTTATCATAAATTCATAATTATTATATTAGAAAATAGTTTTAAAAGCATGTCACATATAAGCATTTAAATAGACGTGTGACCAACTAAAAAAAATTATAGTGCAATTATATTACACCAATTAACAAAAAATAGTTACTTTTATTAAAATGTTAAAAATGGAACGTCATATTCCAGATATAATAAAGTTGAGTCACTGTGTAAGTTGAAAATACTAATCATTAATATGTTTTAATATAAGTACAAGCTAACCTACGTAACATAAGCATAACTTTCTTGAATTAAAGTCGTTAGTTCAATCCTATATAAAATTAATGAGTTAAGCGGTCCAAAAAGCTTTAGTAAAATTATAATATAAATTTATTGAAAATCAAACATAATATTTAAATTTGCTAAACACAAGAGCTATTTTCACCGACCTATGGTGAATAAATATATTTTGTTTTCTTTAAAGATATATTAAAATGAATACAAAGAAAAGAAAATTAGTCGGCTGGCATGCTTCCACGTGGGGACATGTAATTCGTGGTGGACATTTTATTCATTAATAATTCATCAGTTTGCTTTTAAGAAATGATTCCATTAAAGTTACTTGAAGTAAATCTGGACCGTTGGATATGTAAGATGCAAATGGACGGTCTTGATTTAGATGAAGTGGGCGAAAATATCTAGGAATATAGCAGGAAACTAGTCTTGAACAATGTTTTCAAAACAAACGTCGAATCAGACGTCTTACTGGTTTGGTGGTCGGACTGGTTGGACCGAATTTAATTGTATTTTAATTATATTTATATATGTAATTAAATATAAGTAATTTATATATGATTTATATATATTTTTTATAGTTATATATAAAATTTAACTATATTTGTATATCCGACGTACTAATTTATGGTTTAACACCCCGTTTTTACCCATTAAAATTAAAA
>BJCM01083865.1:0-17349 GCA_018326385.1 Flaveria bidentis
GTTAATGTATTTTTTAAGTTGTTTTAATAAATAAATAATAAATTAATGAGTTATAGATGTTTTTTTAATGTTATAATAATAATAATAATAATAATAATAATAATAATAATTGTAATAATAATAAAAAAAACCGGTTGTACCCGGTTTTGGACCCGACCCTAACCGGGTAGGCCGGGTAGGGTTTTAAGGGTGACCAACCCGACCCGTACCCGAACCCGGGTTCATCAATACCCGGGTCCCAAAAAAACCGGCTGGCCCGTACCCGGTTTGAACCCGGTTCCGGGTCCTGCCCAATACCCGGTTTGTGCACATCTACCATTGAAGGAGAGACCAATTCGAATAATTAAAAATATAAAAATAGTCCATATTTTTTAAAATATAAAATGTAAATTTATTACTATGGTCTAATTTTTAGTCCACAAACTTCTGTAGACCGATTTCAAAGGACGACTACAAACTCTTAACTTCCATAAATAACGTCGTTTTTACATCGTGATCCATAAATTAAGATCGTGCGACCACAAATTTTGTATATTCAAATTATTTATTTTATTAGAATTAACAAAAATACACTAATAAATACTCAAAATTATTACAAGTTACATTAGCATATGCAATATTAATATAACTTTTCATACAAGTCTTAATAAAAACACCATTAATTCTATATCTTGAATGAAATGGTTTGCAATTCTATATCAAAGATGCAACATATAGCTTAAATAAATTAAATTTAAATTAAAAGTAAGTGAAAAATAAAATGTAATTCCTAATTTTACATAGGCGAAATATGCGGTTGAACCACTTTCTAACACACCATATATAAGCAACCACGTTCTCTTATAATTTTCTAAAACAACACACCAACAAATCTGGTGTTTCATGCAAATTTTGTTCTAATATTAGAGTGCCAACAAGATCATAAACACCATCAAATCATATCAGCATATCTAATCATCCAATACAAACCCACAAATCTAGTCACAATGAGATTCAAATCATGTTTCGTTTTCGCCATTTTTACGTTCGTAGTCGTCGCGCAAGCTAAATTTTTCGACATCACAAAATTTGGGGCAAAGCCGGATGGAGAGATTAGTAAGGTAAAACGATTGATTAACCGATTAAACGATTATCCAACATCATGTTCTTGAATATTTGTTAGATTTTTATGTGATTGATTTTTGTATATAGGCTTTGAATGATGCATGGGATGAGGCGTGTGCCTCATCGGACCCTAGCACGTTGGTCATCCCGAAAGGGCGGTTTTGCTTGAACGTGGTCGAGTTTAAGGGGCCGTGTAAGGCCCCTATCGAGGTTAAGATCGATGGGACCTTGATAGGTCCCGAAGATCCTGTGGTTATTCCGAAAGGCGTCCAATGGATCACATTTAGCTATATTACTGGCTTAACATTGTCAGGTACAAAGTATACTGGTATAGATTTTGCAACTGTCTGAGACTAATTTATATTGGGTTGCTAATCAGCGACCAATATTTAAATTCAGTCGCAAAACGGTCGCAAAATCTGTAACCACTAGAAATGATCAGTTTTCTGGTTATCTGGCATTATTATTACTATCATTATCATGAGAATTTATGTTTGTTCAGGTTCGGGTACGGTTGATGGTGTTGGAGCCGCGATGGCGTGGGCGATAAACGACCCGAAAACAACAGTTAAAAAGGGGTCACCACTTCAATATGTATGTGTAGATATGAAGTTTAACGGTTAATGATGTTAGACTCGAAGTAATTCATGAATTAACGACCATAATATGTTTTATGTGACAGAACCTAAGTTTTAACTTCATCAAGGATTCTTTGATCACTGGAATAACTTCAAAGGACAGCAAGAACTTCCACGTGAACTTAATGACATGCACGAACGTTACCTTCGACGATTTCCACGCGATAGCGCCTGCAGAGAGCCCGAACACCGACGGAATCCACATCGGGTGGTCGAAAAACATCACAATCAAGAACTCGGTTATGGAAACCGGTGATGATTGTGTGTCGATTGGCGATGGATGTGAGGACTTGCACATTGAAGGAGTGAAATGCGGGCCGGGCCATGGTATTAGTGTCGGGAGTTTGGGCCGAAACACCGGTGAGAAGCCCGTAAAAGGAGTTTACGTGAAGAACTGCTCGTTCTCGGGCACTGAGAACGGCATTCGGATCAAAACATGGCCCGATTCACAACCCGGTGAAGTTTCCGATATGCATTTTGAAGATCTTAGCATGGATAAAGTTAACAACCCTATTATCATTGAGCAAGAGTATTGCCCACATATTGAATGCAAAAAAGATGTACGTATTACATTATTGCATGCATGCATGCAAAGCTTTCTAATACCTAAAACAAATAATAATAATAATAAAGTTAACAGTAACGATAACGATAACAGTAATAAAACCAGAACTAAAACCGAACCGAAAGATTCTGGTTATTATATTATGTCTTATTTATCCAACTATGCATCTAATTTGGTTATTATTATTATGTGACATGCAGAATCCATCAAAGGTTAAGGTACACAATGTGTACATCAAGAATATAAAGGGGACTTCAAATACACCAGAAGTTGTGAAGCTTAGGTGCAGTAAAGCCAACAATGGGTGTGAGAATGTGCACATTTCCGACATTAGCTTGACGTACGATGGTCCTTCGGGCCCTGCGGTTCAAGAATGCCATAATGTGAAGCCGGTTTACGACGGGGAACTCGACCCTCCAGGCTGTGAAACGGCATGATCCATGTTTGGTGGAGATTGTTTGTTAGGTTTTAGTTTTATGACTTGTTTGTTTGTTCTTGATTTTTGTTGGGATCTTGGGGCAATGATTGTTTTTAAGATTATTGTTTCGTTGTAAATATTAATTTGAATTTAATAACTATGAAGATCTTAGATGTCTTTTGCTAAAGGTGTTTGATTAAAAATTGATGATATATTCTGGTTCAAACCGCTTAAGATAAAGGAAGGCGATTTTTTTATTAACACTTTTAATATTAGTTGAGGCTGTTGTAGCATTAACTAAAAAGATCATATATTGTAAAGTGATAACGTTTAAGAAACGTTTGATTCTTTTAGATTGGAGTTCATAGATTCTAAAATACTACAAATGTGTAATGTGTTAGCTGCAATTTGTCTTTAACTATAAGAAGATTCGTTATAGTATAGATCCTAAAGTTTTCAATATATCAAATTAGGAACATGTTATTATCAAAGATGAAAATTTTATTTAAAATTAGTTGGTGTGATTTAGGGCCACTGCCCACTACCCCTTGTAAATAGGGTTGTTCACGAACCGAACCGAACGCAGCTCCGCTTGAACTCGGTTCGGTTTCAAACCAAGCGGTTCGGTTCGGTTCGAATTTACAAATTCAAGCGCAAACTACATACTTGAACTCGGTCCGGTTTTAAAACGAGCGTTCTGTTTCGTTCGGTTCTACTCGGTTTTGTTTGTTTTCGTGTTATAGTTTAAAGCAAGGCTAATAATTCATTCAAAAGTTTCAACTTTCAAGTTCCGATTGTAGGTATCTTCACCAATGTTTGTGCAAATGTTCCTTAAGAACCAAATTATAAGGCAGTTGATTTTTTAACTAAATAATTAAAGTAGTGATAAGTGCTATATAATTAAATAGATTAACAAATATAAATATAAAATATATAAAAACTAAATTTAAAAATAACTCGAGCGAAACCGAGCGAGCGACGAGCGAGCGTACCTTTGCTCGTGCTCGGTTCATTTTCAAATCGAACCAAGCCGCTCGGTTCGTTTACAACCGAGCCAAATCTCGAACGAGTAAAAATCCAAGTTTTTTCCAAACGAGTTCGAGCAAGTTTCGAACGCCGAATTATTTGAATAGTGTTGGTTGTAAAATTAAGTCATTAACTGAGTTTGGGCTTTGGGCCTGCATACCAAACTCTTGATATTGTTATTTTAATTAAGACTATTAATTATATGAGAATTAAAAATGTCTTTTCTTATGTTTGAATCCCAAAAAAAATTGAAACAGTTGACTTTTAGATCCAAACACATGAATGTAAATTTAATCAGCAACATGAAAATATATATTAAGATTTTTTATACGAAAATTTACATAAGTCTTTTAGCGATAAATATCACGTAAACATAAATTAGAATTTTATTTTTATATGAAAATTTACATAAGTTTCTTTTTATCAATAAATATTTAACATTTTAAAACAATATAGCTAATAATTTTGGATGAAAATAACAAAGAAGCAAAGAAGATTTGTTAACTAGTTCTTTTAAAAAAGATAACCAAAGAAGCAGTAAAATATGTGTGTTGTAAAACTTTTAATGAAATAAAGTAGAAAAACAGAGGTAAGATTTGTTAATATTATTTACTCCTAACTTTATTTTAAATTGACAGGATTAAAAAAAAGTAACTAAATACAATTATAATATTTTGCATGTGTCATTTTACTCTTTTAACCAAACTATAATCCATGATACGCCAGAAAATAATTATGAAATTGTACCTTTCTTTTTCCCTTTCTTTCAAATTTCAATCCACAGACACGTAAAAATTGTAACTTATTTTTTTTCGAACTTTAAAACATAAAATTACATTATATCTTTTTTTACTTTCTTCTTAATCAGTGGAAATCCAGAAATATATATTATTAAAAAAATATTTCTTTCAATTCCTTCAAATTATACCTGTTAAAAAATTAGAAACACAAATATTTTCTGATTTATTTCACTTCCTTAGAATATCTGCATCTCGTTCTCCATTCTTATCTTTATAATATACAAAAAAACACTATATTCTAAATTTAATCATCTTTTTTTTAAATCTTTCGCATCTCATTCCCTGTATATATCAATATGATTTCTATATCTTTTACTCAAGTACACTTATAAAAAAAATTAAAATGATAAAGGGTAAATAATGAATCCATATATTTGGGTAATGAGGGTGTTGTCCCTTAAAAATATAAAAATGAGGTATGGAGATGAGAATGATATGAAATGCTTGTTTTAATTATTTTTATCAAAATATAAGGATGGAGATAAGGATAGGAAATAAGTTGAGAATGCTTTAAAAATCAAATACAAATAAACAATAATATTTTTTATTCTATTTCACATTTACTAACACTCACAACTATTACATATAATATATAAAATAGTTCACATATAGAGAACCTAACTGAATGCTCTAACATTATGTTCTCGAATTTTTTTAAGAAGTGAAAAGAAAGAAATTGTAAGGAAAATAAACAATTGTGTTTTAGAGTTTTTTCTGATGAAAGAAAAGAAATAATAAAAGAAAAATAAAGACTAAAAGTAATCATTACAATTGACTTCTCAAAAGTTAATAATTGAAATGTAAAATAAAAATAAACAATTCCAAACATACACATTGTGATTTTTGTCACTTTTTTTCTTTAAAGCCTCTCTAAGATAGCGTTATCGACGTGTTTGGGGTTGCTTATTTTGGTTGAAAATTACTTTTGATTAAGTAATTTATTAACTTATGATTTTTCAAAAGAGTTTTTAAAAAAGTTTTGGGGTTAACTTATAAACTAAAAATATTGTAAAATGATAAAAAAATATAATTTAAAAATTAGAAAAGTTAATAGAAGGTAGTAGAAGTATATAATAATCTTTCTTTACATTTCAAAACCTACTTTATACATTATATAAAAAATAAGTTTAAAAAGTAATTTTAGATTTTAATAAATATTTTTTTAACTCATTAACTTATTAAATAAAAAGTTAACAATCAAGTTGTGCCAAACATGCACATCATTGCATTTGCATAATTGCATGCATTGAAATGAAATCCTCCTGAACCGATAACCTGCAATATCGTAGTCCAATCATCCCGTACAAATCGGTTCATCTGTAAGCAATCCATTTGTGGTGCAAGATGAACACTTGATTCATCCACCATCCAACTCTTTCCTCTTTTCATCCCCTTATTTCGTCCCAATTGCATCTCATTCTTTCCTTGTTCATCGCTGCAATCCTCTGGTTTCCGATCAATCAACCGATTGCATTGCTCGTAATCCAAAGGGATCGAAACCCTATTGGGGATCTCTCAATTGTGCTCTGTTTCGTGATAACAATGAAGGGATTATTCAAACAGAAGCCACTCACGCCTATTGAGCTTGTTCATCATATCCGTGAGCTTCTCACCTACACGTGCCCTAATCCTGATGTTCGTGAAGCCAAGCGCCAAGACAAGGTATGTTTGTGTAACTTTAGCTTTTCCATTAGGGTTTGTTTCATTTTGATTTCTGAATAATGGGTCTTTATTTGTTCTTGATGCACATTGAATTGTTTGATGCGCGTATGAATCCTAACAGATATCTGATAAGCCTTTGGTATGCGCCTTATAACTTCATATGGTACCAAGAATTCCATGAAATTAGGACACTTGTATTGTAAAACTAGTTTTAAAGTAATTAGGTCTCTACTCTTTACATAGGAAGGTGCAATCTTTAACATGTTCCCAACCTAATTAACATGAAAGCATGATTCGAGTAGGGATGACAAAACACCGAAACCGGCAGGGAAAATAAAAAACCGAGCTAATCGAGCTGCTATTGGGACAGGAACTGCTCTTGGTATAAAGTTTCTTGGGCAGCTCTAACCCGTGGATGGTTTTAGTGTAGCTCACGCCCCACATGCAGCCTGATTATTCGATACAAAAACTTGATATAATGAATTGATGATGGTATGTGGGATTGATGGAATATTGGAGTGGAGATTGATGATCTTAGTCATATTTTGTATGCAATGTTTTTGATTTGCATTGTTGTGTTTATTTAGATATTTTAGACTGATTATGCTATTGATGGTACTTGATGAATTTGTTAAGACATCATGAATAGTTGGAAATTTGTAATTTTTAGAAATGTTTACTCATTTCTTTAGATATTTCAAGTCGGCCTTAGGGTTGAGTTTGGTATCAAGTTTCATGTAATGGGAATTAATATTAACCACTTAGATAAATGGGGATCCCACATACCCGACCGGTAAGGGACCAGGTTTGGAAAACTGTTTTACATTTAGGTTTGGGAATACCAAACCCGGCCTATTGTCATCCCCGGATTCAAAAGAACTTCCAACTAAGCTATGTCCTTGAGCTAATTAGGTAGTTAATTACCAATTACCAACCAATCCATTATTCAGCACTTACTGAATTAGTATGTAGTTAATGATTTTTTAGACCTATCCAATCATTGCTTATTTGCTTAATTAAGCTAACTAATGATTCAGGTTCGTGAATTAACGAGACTCATTCATGAAATGAAGATAGTACTTTATGGCGACGATATGTCAGAACCACATGAAGACGCTTGTGCAAAGTTAACCCAGGAATTTTTCAAGGAAGATATATTACGCCTTCTAATTGTCTACCTTCCTAATTTGGATCCTGGGGTATATAGCAACTAACAATTCAGTTGCTAATTCTTTATTTTAATCTTTTTGATAATGTAACTGACAATTGAGTTTGGTATCCTGAAGTCTCGTCAAGATATCACCCATGTGCTTGCAAATCTACAAAGGCAACGGGTTCATGGACATTACGTTGCTGCTGAATATTTAGAACAAAATACAGATATTCTTGATATGTTGATACCTGGGTAAGTGTCTTATCTTGAACTTGCAATTCAGACCTGTTTACTTATAAATGGGTCAATCCAGGTTAAGTGTATCTCTAACGGGTCAAAACTCGCCCACAGTATATTTGTAGCATCATCGTTTTATTCAAAAAGTTATAGTACAAAATGTTCAGGTATGACGACCCAGAACTTGCTATATCATTTGGTGCGATCTTGAGAGACTGCATTCGTCATCAAGTTGTTGCAAAATATATATTGGAGTCTGATCACATGAAAACATTCTTCAGCTATCAACATGATCCAAATTTTGACGTATCATCAGATGCAGCAGCAACATTTAAGGTTTATGTGTTGTGTGTGCATAAAATGTTCATAGTACCATTGTATGAATTGCTAATTTTTTCATTTTATTCGTGTTCCAGGAGCTATTAACGAGGCACAAATCAACCGTTGCTGAATATCTTACCAATAATTATGATTGGGCAAGTGTTTTTATTTATAAAGTAGTCTCTTTAGTCCTGACTATACTTAAGAAAACAGGTTGATTGCAGTTTTTCAAGGAGTATAATGCATTGCTGGAATCTTCTAACTACATCACCAGACGAAATGCTATTAAGGTCTCTACTGTTTGTGCTGTTAATTTCTATGAAATTCCAGTTTCTCATGATTAAACTGGACTTTTATATGTTTTAGTTGTTAGGAGCTATGTTACTGGATCGTTCAAATACAGCTGTTATGGTACGGTATGTGAGTTCATTGGAAAACATGAGGATTCTTATGAACCTTCTTCGGGATTCAAACAAGACCATACAGTTGCAAGCTTTCCATGTCTTCAAGGTAATTAAGGGGATATAAATATATAAAACCACTTGTAATGTCATTTTCTTAATATTGATCTTCCCGTCACATGGGATATTCCCAACTTTTCTTAACAGCTTTTCCCTGCAAATCAAAACAAGCCACAGGATATAGTGAATGTATTGGTCGCGAATAGAAGCAAACTCCTTCGGTTTCTTAGTGAATTCACTTTTGAAAAAGGTATAAAAACAAATATCTTTTGCTTCGTTGATCTTTAAGGGATTGTTTGGATGTGTGTTTTGAAAGTAATATGTTTATCCAAACATTGAAAACTGATGATTGTGACTATAAATCATGAAGTCATAATTTGGTATTCATGAAATCATAATCTGGTGCAGCTGATGAACAGTTTGAAGCAGATAAAGCTCAAGTGATGGATGAAATAGCTTCTCTTGTGCCCAAATGTGAAACATGTGAGAGTTCCAAGGAATGTGATGGACTCAACTGTTAACAATATCAAACAGCAAAGATGTCGCACTAATCCTTCACCACACGTTCGCCTATTTGTCGACCACTAGTTGCCCCGCTTTATGAACAAGGTAGAAAAAGTTTTTTTCTTTTTTTTTGTTTTGATGACAAGAACAAATTGGATGTCATCTTTATATTGATTCTGCAAGTGAATCAACTACTTCCTTTGGATCAAGATTTTGTTTTTGCTTTTAAAATTGTAAAAACAAGCATGTATATATATGTATATATAACAAAAAAATACAACCCATATATTGAATACAAATGAGAACAAAGAATAAAACTCCTAACAATCAACCTCAAGAAAAAACATATAAACAGGACCTATCCAAACACTATATCAGAAAACCTCAAAACCGCCAATTCATGGAGCTCCGCCTCTATGCCCCCTGGCTGTGACCATTGCCGTAGCCATTGGATCCGTAAGCACCGTTAGGTCCCTGTTGCTTCTCTTCTTTCTTTCTATTCAAAACAATGAACCATGTAAAGGCTTCCAAAATGGCTGCAATGGCCGCCAAAGATATAAGAACACCAATGTACGCATGCTTCCATTTCTTCTCGGGGTCCAAGATATCGAGCCCTTTGAACACGTTAGTGATTCCAAGCGCGATCACTGCATAGCCCACACCAGCGTGGTAGAAGTTCCAGTATATCCTGTATTTGTGATCAGGCTTCGGCCTCAAAAGCAATGCAAACACCTACATCACAAACATAATCACATTACTCAAATCAACCCATTAAGTAGTTATGTTATGACCCGTTACTCAACCAACCCATTAAGTGGCCCTGTTATGACCCGTTACTCAACCAACCCATTCAATGGTCTTGATCTGACTCGTTACTCAAACAACCTATTAACTAAATGCAAACAAGATGCTGGTGGTGTGTTGTACCTGTAGAGTTCCGAGGGCAAAAAGGGTGATTCCAATGTTGCGGTGAGAAGTATGTTTGATTCCCTCGGAATCACTCCCGAGCTTGAGTCCGGTCCCCCATCCGGCCACACCGACGCCATAGGCGGTCACTTGGCAAGCAACATGGATGTAAAACCAGGCAGGATGAGCCACCTTAAACACCCTCAAGTATCGTGCAATCATGGCTCCCATAGGCATCAACACGCCCCAACTCACAGCGTTCAATACTCCATGAGTCTGTCAAATCAACAAATATTGGTTAACAACTTAACTCTAATCAAAATTAAGGTTCTCGGAAAAAGCTCGGTTACAAACCGAGCCAGCTCGGCTCGAATCTTTTCGAAAACCAAGTTAGCTCAGCTCGACTCATTATTTACTTTTAATTATGTATATGTATATATATAATTATTTACGAGCGGTGAATGTTTTTAGTTAGTCTGCTCATTATTTTATAATTACACCGAATGTAGAATGACTCGTTACTTAAATCACTCAAGGAAAAGTTGGCTCGAATTCGGCTCGTCAGATCGTTATAAACCAAGTTATCTCAGCTCGACTAGTTTACAAACCAACCCGACTCAATAAAGATTTAAGAAAAAAAAAACTTACATTTCTCCTGTGAAGCAACGACCCTCCAACACCACCACCGGCACCGGCCTGACCGGTGACAAAGTCCACCGTCCCAACGGAGTTCCGATTCTCCGAAGCCAACGCGTGAGCCCCCGGACCACCATTGGAAACCGGGCCCATCTGCCACACCTGGTTAAAACTCGTTCTCCCACTGGGCAACACCAACGTCGCATAGATCACTACATCACCGTTAACTCTCTCCGCCCTGATCACCGGCACATCGAAGCTCAACGGACCCTCTTGCAGCGCCGTACCGTAGCTCGTAACCGACGACGTATAGGCCCGAACCGAACCGTTTGACTCGGGTAAAGCTACGAGCGCTTGAGCCCCGAGCATACCCCTTCCGTCAACGTTGAGGGCCCACGCCACCCACTGCGACGTCGTAACGCCGGTGTGGCGGAAGGCGACGTCGACGGTGGCGTTGGTGGGGTGGTAGTTCCAGTGGAGGTGGGAGTTTTGAGCGGGGAGAGTGACGCATGTGGCGTAAATTGCGTTGTTTGTGAAGGAGTATGAGCTGCAATCTTGAGCTGAAGATAGGATCGAATTGGTGAGTATTATGCAGATCAGAAGGTGTAAGATTTTACCCATTTGGGAGATGTTTGTGGGTTTTGAAGATCAGAGGTTGAAGATGATCGAAAATGGAGAATTTGGGGGGATGATTGTTGATTAAGGGTGTTATATAAAGAGGAAATGGAGTCGAATGGTTCTTTGTTGGTAGACGATGAGATTGAAGGAGACAGGAAGGTTAATTGATGAATCATGAATTGTTGCTGTGTTTTTTTTATTATATTTGTTCCTTTTTACTTTTTTATTTAAGAGCATGGGAAATAGTTGCTAACGCGTAAAACTTTGATTATTTGTTTATTAATTAATTAATAATGTCTTGTTATCTTCTAAGTACATGTGAGGGGTTTCACAAGAATCAAATCTCACATAACTAATACCAAATCAGTTTTTTTTTCAAAAGAAAGATTACCATGATCAAATGAATTATAGTACGATTATTTAATAATGAACCACCCACTAATACTTGAAATTTAGGTATTGTTTATGTTATGATATTTGTATATGCACTAACTTAATAGGAATAAATACTAGATTCAAACAAATCAAGAGAACATCAACATGAATAATCGTATGTAATTGTATAATTAGAAAAGGATAGAAAGAAATAAATTATTTATATGTCTAAGGTTTTGTAATTATATCAATACAAGGTTAGTATCCCGTGTAATACACAGGTTGTATAAATAAATTTTAAATAGTTAATAATGAAATTTTTGAAAATTATAAAACGATATTTTGAAGATATGATATTATTGAAATTATGTTTAGTTTAGACTTTAAATAATAAAATTTTGAATTTTAATCATTTTTGAAAAAGTTCTCTTATGAAAAGTACTTTTTAAAAAAATTTCTTATGAAAAGTTTGAATTTTAATCATTTTTGTTTTGTTAAAAATTTATTTGTTAACAATACAAGTTTTGAAATATTTCTTATTTTTAAAAAATTTTGATGTTTTGCAAAAATTTCTTATTTATTAAAGATATTACATTTATAAAAAGATCTTTTTACTTAATTAATAAAAAATAGTTTTAATCTTAAAATAAATATATTTAAATTATTAATAATTAATATAATAATTTATTAAGAGAGAGAGGCAGGAAACTAAGATTTACAAGCTCTATTATTGCGTCACGTATCACCAAATAAGCTTCTTTTATTAATATACATAGATATGCATAATTGTTATGGTTTCTATCGTAATATCTGATTTTAAGGTCTTCTAAACACCTCATTTTAAGGTCTTTTAATAGACTCTTAATTAGATTTAAACATGTGCGGTTTTTACAAAGTTTATAACTCTTATCATTAGCTCCCAACTTAAGTGACGTTTAATTTCTTGATCACTTAAAATTAGTTTTGTATTAAACGACGCTTAACGTGTTCACGCTGTTATAAAATGCTTAACCATTTGTGAGATGATTTAAATATCTTTATAAAATAATAAGTGGATGCTTGAAAAAGTACAAGTGTTTCCATTCTCATTTGTTAAGAGTCAATGAGCCAACTACTCCATTTGACACAACCACCTGCTACATAGTTTATTGTTTACCGAACCTGCGTATTATTGAATCAAAATGACACGTATATGTCCCCCTTCATTCAATTTTATGTTTTAGCTTGAACCGTAACTTTATACTTTTTTTATAACATAAAATATTATTATTAGGAAAAATATCACAAAATAGTAATCAAATTTCAAAAATATTTTAGTTTAGTCACTCATGCATATGTTTCTTAAATTAGACCACCAAACGATCAAATCGAGTCATTACCAAAATTTTTTATAACAAGAAAGTAATGATGGAAAAAAACGTGAGAGTCAAAATTTTTAATATATAATATTATATTAAAAAAACATGTTAGTTATGAGAAAAATAAAAAATGTGCCTAAAATTTATGTCAACGTTCCATATCAGCATCAAAATATAGAAAAAAATTATTTTCTAACTGATCCAAAAGTATAACATGCTAAAAAATATGTTATGACTATTAATTTGTATAAAATATAAAAACTGAGTGACACATTTGGAATATTTTTAAAATTTGAGTTAACTAATTGGAACACTTTTAAAAGTTTGTTACTATTTTATAAAATTACCCCTTACTACTAATAGCAATAATGCAACTTTAAGGAACGTGATTTTTTTTTGCAAAAATAAACATAATAATAGTAATAACAAATAACAAATAAATAAAAATATAAAATGATTTAAAAACAGACGCAATTTGATTAGGACTCTTTGAAAAGGTTTATTTAATCGAAATATCTAATGGTCTATTTCAAATTTAATTAAGAAAACGATTTGACTTAGATTTTATTTATGAATGCGTTTTCTTTATAAATAAACGAATTTAAAAATAATAATTCGTAGACCAATTAGCATGTTTCTTGGAATCCGTCTTGCGTATGACACGTCACTTTTGATGAATTTTGACTCCGAAATGATATCATTATCTCTAAAGTATTATTCAAAATTAATTTCTGAGTAATTATATAAACTTGTTAGGTTGTTCCGTTCAACAACTAAAAATGGAAGCCTCCAGTTCGGACTAGAGATTTACACCTTCGTGACTTCAACATAAATAAATAAATAAATTTCCTAATGTCGACTTATATATAGTTCTAGAATGTTATCCCGTTATCATGTAAATTAATCATAGTATGAAACCATATTAGGTTATCATTAAACTGGTTATATTAATTAGAAGTCTAAGTTTAATGATATAATAACCTTGGTCATCACGAGCATGTCATATCATTCCTAGATCTCTACTTTTTCTTATCTTTGATAAAAACTAACTCCTATAGATATAAATCTCTTATATATAATTTTTCTATTGTAAAGTACTCGTTTTATTGTGTCATAGAACGAATCCTAGAGTTACTGTCTCTAAGTCATCTTCTAAAGAGTTTCTTTATGTTTATGACATGATCGGAAGTAAGGACGATAAAATATCTCATAGTAGACGTGACACTATATTAAAATATGTATGTTTGATATCAATTTGTCATTGCTAAAATGATCAATGACTCTATGTATTTTTGTAACTTTCTCACTCATTTGTTTTTTTATTACTTTTTATAAATATGTTTTACCTGATTTAATTGTTTTTATATAACTTGTTTACTATTCTTATTTGTTAAACATTATGAAAGTTAAGAAAAAACTAAAATAACCAAAGCAATAAAAAAGTTACAACAAAATACACCACAAAACAATAAGATAGAACAAAGAAAATGATAAATTGATTAACCTATTACACATATTAAGAAAATTACACCCTAAGTAAAGTAGTTAACCACACATGACTCGCGAAAATTACCCATACCAAACACTTGATCAAACCAAACAAAATATGATTCACACAAACATAAACTCCACTAAATGCTACTTACCTACGTTAATTACTTCATTTTGTATATGAATATTTTCTAATCGGACTATAGAATTACATAATTATAATGGGGTATCTTACTACTTACGGTTTTGATTACGAATTGGGGGCAATATACTATCTCTCTATGAGGGCTTAAGTCGGTCGGTTGTTAGAAAAGAAAGTCCAGAGTGGTTGTCACTCTTAAAAAAAGAAAAATAAAACTATAATATCCGTAACTATTTAATTAGTTGAAAGTTATGAAGTTTTATCTGTAACAAATTAGTCTTAATATTGTTAGGCTTAAGTTGCATAGACTTGTATCATTAGGATTTAATCGGGATAGACAATATATGGTCAGGTCTAATATGTTAAAACTTGAATTTCATTTGAGGGATTTAGTCTTAAGGAATGTTAAAGGTGATTAAAATGAAAATTTTAATCTATCTTGTGATAATACATTAAAACATATTTGTAGTTATTTGGGTCTTAAGAATTCCCATAACTTTGGTAGGTTGAAGTAGTTACAACTTACAAATATATAAATACAAAAGAACCTCTAGCCATTGTCATCTATCAAAACTTCTAGAAGCTAAAAATGTTTCTTTATTTTATTATTGTTCATATGTTAAGCAATCATCTTTTGACTCTTTAAAGGTCCTGAAAACCTGTAAAGTTGCTTGCTTCATTGTTCATCTATTCAATTTATAATTTCATTCCCATTTGTTAATGACATGTTAGTAAATAACATTTTTATAAAACTTTGTGGTTATTCTTCCACCATCTAGCATTTATCGTGCAATCCATGAAATTGAGCTTCGTATGACTCGCTTTACTTTCATAATACAACGTGCGTGTTTTGGATTAAACATGTTTTAAAGACGAATTTGCTCATTTGACCTCTGATAATATCGTTGTCATGTAAAACCTTATTAAATTTTAACAAATATGGTTTTTTACTTGGTCTAAACACCAATACATCAATGGTCACATGAAAAAAAAACAATAGTAAATTGAAAGTTAAGACTTGAGATGATTCTTTCATCATGTTCATTGCATGTGTTTGATTATACTATTAAATTGCAAAAGTTTACTTTCGACCGGCCGTTTTTGGAGAATAGAAAGAATGCAAAAAGATACTTAAAATAAAAGTGGAAATACACAATTTAAAATGCATACTTGAACAATTCAAAGTGAAGTTTATTATTAAGAAAACTAAATATATTTGTCTACAGGAATAGATTATTAAAGCGTTCGGCTAAAAATAAAAAATTGACCGAATCTTCATTAAACGTTGAATCTATTTTGGTTCTACTGTTTATCCTATCGGCATAGTTTATTTGGTTTTGTTTAAAATTTAATAAAAGGTTATGAATGAGTGTTATATTTATGGAGGTGCACACTACTTACCTTAGTAGTTTGAATTTTTCCTATAAAAACTTGTAATTTTAACATTTTTAAATTTCTATTTTTTATTAAAAAAATTCAAATATTCCAATTTTTCTACTGAAAATATTTCGCTTTCAAATATATATGAAACTAAATAGAATTTATTTTTAAAAGATATTGGTTTTCACAAAAAGTTATAATATTATGATTATTCAAGAAAAATAAAATTTTATATTAAATGTTGTCCGGAACTTTTAAAATATCTCAGCAGTCAACACCCCGCGTGATACAAAAAAGATATAAGAGAATATCATAGGTTTACAACCATTATCTATCATTTGCTTTTCATAAATTGATTATTAATAATATTTAATTCAAGTGATTGATACGAGATACCTTAAAATTTAATAATAAGAGTTTTTGGATTTAAATCATATCAATGACAAAAAGATGGATTTCTTACTAACGGTGGTCTCAGGTTGCGTACTCGAGTAATTGAGATGATCTGATGGGTCGGTTATCCAATTAGCCGTTTAAAGAAAATGAACTACGAATTTCAAGTTATGAACGTTATTAAAGTATTAGCATATAAAAGTACTAGTTTTAGTAAACCTGTATGTTACACGGGTTGAAAAAATAAAATATTAATATAATAAAATTTATTACATGTGTTGAATAAATAAAATATTAATATAATAAATTTATTAATTATAAAATACTACTTTAAGATATGATATGACTAAAATTATATATGTAAAATAATTATAAGTAATAAAATAGTTATATCAAAATTTTAAAAAAATTACTAATTTTTTTCCAAAAAGATTAACATTTTGTTTAAAACAAACCGTATAAAATGTTATTTTTAAAAGTGTCCTTGTTATAACTCCCAAATTTAAATTATTTTTTGTTTTAAAAACATTGCTTTTATTTAACTTTTAAAAATACCAATTTAAAATATTTTGTATTTTTAAAAAAGTTATATGCTTTAGAAAAGTTTATTATTTTATAAAATAATAATTATTTTGAAATAACATTAATAAATAGATCTCTTTTTTAATTTATTAATTTAAAATAGTATTAAATAATATAATTTGTAATTAAAGTAATTATTTAATAAGAGAGATAAACGAAAATTTTTTGATAATGATAATTATAATGTTGACATGTCTCATTCAAAGATACTATTTTATTATGATAGGGAGATTAACATGAAAGATATTACTTTATAAATAAAAGTATTAAAGTAAAGATTTTATCATTGACCTCTTTAATCTTTAAATATGTTAACTAAAATAAATCTGCTTACATAAAGGAAAAAAGATATTGAGCTATTTATATATCCACACCATGATGAGATGGGCCGATTGGGCCGTGTCTGTAGCTACAACCCCACATCCTACTTAAGTATTTACGTACAGGAGTTGATAACGATACAGGTGTAAACCGTTTAAACCAGTCAAAGCGAAGGCTTATTGACCATTTCAAACCATATAAACCGAACCGTTCTTTTCGACTGACCGGATCGGACCGGCCGGTCCGATCGGTTTGACC
>BJCM01083866.1:0-12458 GCA_018326385.1 Flaveria bidentis
GTTTTAATAAAAAGTTTAAAATTTTCTTTGAATATAACAAAAATCCAAATTTTCAAAAAAAAAAAAAACCGGTTTGGGCCGAACCGGTTTGGGTCCGAACCGGTTCGAAACCGACCCAAACCGGTTTGATAAGGTTGGGTTTTTTGCCTTTGAAACCGGTTCGAACCCGAACCGGTTTGGGGCCAAACCGGTTTTGACCGATTTTGACCAAACCGGTTTCGGTTTGAAACCCGAACCGGTTTGGCCCCCAAACCGGTTTGTACACATCTGCTTGAAAAACATGAAAAAGTTACATCTAACACGCTTACCGATGAAGTGTATATTTTAAAAATGTAAGAAATTTTGAAACCAAACTAGATTATTCTATTTTTGGAGTCATGATTTATTTTTAGATCAAAACAATTCGATGGCTCGTCCAAATTTCTCACTTGAATTCAACTCGTAGTCTGATAAAAAAAGAATAGGTATGCCCTTATAAGGGGTGTTGTCTTCGGAGCCCTAGCAAGGGGGCGTTGGAATACATTGCTTAAGGGTTTTGACTTTTTAATAAAAATACTAAAAATATACAAGTGTCTACTTCATAAATTTTGACTTGATAAATGCTAAAACTTACATTGTTCATTGATTCAATCATATCAAACAATGATTTCGAGACTGAATTGGACCGGCCAGTCGAACTGGGCTGATTGGGAATCGAAGGATGGACCGAACCGCTTCAAATCAATTCGTTTTGGAGGGGTTGCCGGCAGGATACACGTGTAGCATATGGAATATTAATGTGATTATTTGCCAATTATTATGTGAAATTTATATGAAAACTTAAGTAAATAAATCTCATTGCAGTGGTTTGTTCGAAGTATTGAGTAATATAGAAGTTGTTCATGTAAATAAAAAAAAAGAAAAAGAAAAAAAAAAGCAAAGTTAAAAAAAACAATAAATAAAGTGAAAATTTATGACAAATTGGTTAGTTTCTGCTTATGGCATTACCACGTTGGTGCGTTATATTCATTATGAATAAATGTTATACCTATAAAACATGTAACATCATTTAATTGTCGGATACACGTATAGTATAGCATACAACTTTTTATTTTTATCGACAGGACACAAACACCAAATATTTTACAAAACTGTCAACTAATAAAAATTACCATGTATATTCTCTCGAACTCGGATCTTTAACTGGTGCACTTTTTTAATTCCATTAATAGTATCCCAGGAGGATCTAATGATCTATGACGTAAAACCATAACACTTATTTTCAAAATCCATTTCAATTTCATACATCTTCAGAACCGTATCTATATTTTGATACTCCGTTGTAAATCATTAATCACATATATTATTCTATTTATTTATATAATATAAATATACAAAGACGTCAATATCATCAAATATAATAATAATATGTGTTAACTCTGAAGTATTTGAGTATAGTTATATTAAAAATAATATTTAATTTAAAAATTTTTAAAAAGGTATTATGCACTTGACATATATCCTTCTATTGTTTTAACACAAATTATATTTTTGTCAAAAATATCAACTTATCATGGCATATATTTTACATAATTTGTTATATGTATTCAACATTATTTTTTACGTTTTAGATCATTTTATATTAGTATCGTTGTTGTTTCTATAAGTTATATAAACTTGTTCTCTATCACTATTTTTAACAATTAGAAGTCATAATAATGTACTTAATCAATGTATTTATCAAATTTATAGTGTTAAAAATAACACAAAGTGTTATTTTTGTCATTGGTTTTGATACATTATATAAATTTCTTGTTATCTATCATTATGTTTTACAATTATAATTACACAATGTGTTATTTCACCTAGGTATTTTTCAAAATTCATTGTGTTCGAGATTACACAACTACGATAAAAAAAACAAAATAAAAGATTATGTTATTATGTCGTTGTTTTAATATATTAGATTAATTAGTTGTTACTTTATTATTTTGTTTTACATATTGAAAATGCACCACTGAATCACCAAACACCCACGCGTGACCACTGCATCACCCCAAATCAACTTGTCTCTCTGTTGGTGCATTATTGCCCAACTATCGACATTGTTACAAGATAAATAGAAGGTCGGGGCGAAGCTTCTTTGGGCCGATGAGATGATGTCGGTTGTGCGATAGTGGATGTTGCAATGCTGGTGATGATGCGATGCTGATGACGATGATTAGGCGGACGTGATGTTGGTGGCAGTTGGTGGGCGTCGATGATCGGTGATTCGGTTTGATGGTATTGGAGAATCCATTGAAAACCATGTTATAAATTAAAACCATGAAAAAAAGGGTTACATATACGTATGTACGTGTTATATAGTGTACAACTAAGAGTTACGTATATGTAGAGGTTATTTATATGTAATTATGTGTTACCAAGTATACAACTAATAGTTACGTGCATGTAAGTCATACAAGTTACGTATACTTAAGTCGTTTCGCTTTGTTCCATGGAATTTAAATTAATTTATAATGACCTCCAAAAATAAAGCTGAAATTTACTCAAATATACTTTAAACAATTAAAAAGTTAATTCAATTTCAAGTTATGTAATTGGGTAGTGATAGTTTTCATGATTTTCAATTATAAATATGGTTTTTATTTGATTCATTCTCATGTGTGTATGTAAACACAAATAGTCCTTTAGACATGTTAAATTAAATAAATAGTCCCTTTAAGTCACATTAGTAGTCCTTATAAGATAAAAAGATTCAAATGCCCTTAGGTTTAACAGAAAAATTAACATCTGTTATTAAAATTTGCTCGTTACAAATTAAAAATACAAACCCAAATATGTTACGAAAAACCATTAGTACCCAAAATTATAATTTTTTATAAAACATAGGGACCATTTTTGTAATTATCTCTATAAAATAGAATAAATAGTCAAACAAAAAATTGGTAGTCATTACTATTTAAAGATTTCAGTTAACCAATTAGGTAAAAGATTTTAATTAAATGTTTTACTTAGATAAATAATTGGTTTTTAGTAATTTCTTTCTAATTAAAAGATATCAATTATGTGACTTATTCTTAATTAACCTTCCTATAATATTAATAACTCTTATTTGAAATTTAATAAAAAGTATTTCCTAATCAAACCGAAAATGAAATCTTGATACATGTGTAGTTTTTAAATTTTCAGCCGGTGTCCTTTTTTTCTTTTTTTTATATAAACATAACTAAAATCTTTCTTGGTTTTCTTTTCTTAAATTTTTTGTTTCTTATATTGTACTACTCAAAATCAAACCGAAAATGAAATCATGATTTTTTTTGTATAATAGTATATATGACGAAATTCCAACTTATCCTCGAGAAATTTGGGCACCAACTCACTAACGTTTGACATCCATCTATAAGAAATATCTACAACGACCCCAAAGTAAAAATATAACAAAAAACCTAATATTTTTTTTACCTTCTACCAGTTTTGGGCGGGTTTAAGACATTAAGGACACAGGCTGGAGATTTGTACAAGTCTAAAAAAAAAGAAAGATATAAAAATATTGGAATGATATGAAGTTTTTGTATCTTGGTATAGCAAGTCGTTGTAGTTAAATATTTCAATATAGAAGGTTACCTAATTAATTAAATACTTAATTGAAACTTTTAAATTGAATCGTCCGATCTTACTAGTCGCTTCATATATTTTTTACTTTTAATTTAATATTATTTGATTAATTTGTTTTAATTGAATAATTAGGGTGTTGAAAAAGACTAAATAAACCTCATATTTAACGGAGATCTTAACGGAGTTAGTGGAGCGGATGCAAATGATAACATTTAGTAAATTACTGTGATTGAAATGACAAAAAAAATTGAATTGAAATTACAAATTAAACAAAACGTTAGGGATGAAAATAACATTTTAGTCAAATTTTTATTTGCCTTTTTGGTCTATTTTTAATAATTTGACTTGCTCTACCAATTAGGTAACCTTCTTATTGAAAGATTTTAATATATTATTTTAGTTAGAAAAATTATTCGTTTCTTAGTAATTTCTTCCTAACTATAAGAGTCCAGTTATGTGACTTACTATTCCTATAATACTAATATTATTTATCTGAAATTAATAAAAATATTTTCTAATCAAATTATAGATGAATCTTGATACAGATATATTTTTTATTTTTTTACTTTTTACTTTTTTCTTTTAAATATAAACGTAATTAAAATCTTTCTTGGTTTTCACAATTTTTTATTTTTTGTTTCTTATATTATATTACTTGCAATGATTAAAAATGCATTTTCCGTTATGTTTAAATATTGTTTTTGAGTATAGTTTAGTTGTACGTTAAGTTCGTTTGTTTGGCATTGAGATTGTTTATGTTATTAGTAGAGTGGATGTGATATTCGAAAATGTACTGGTGTTATCGTTCATTTGGATAAAATATAAGCAAAAAAGCTAGTAGTTTTGATTGGGGCAACTGATGTGATTTTAATATTTCTTCTTTCGTCATATAATATTTTATTGTTAGTTTCTCGCTATTTCTTAATGAAATTTTCTACAGTTCTAAAAAGACATACACAATAATTTTATTTTATCAATATATTTTTCAAAATTTATAGTATTTAATCTTATTTTGTTATTATTTTTAATGGAGACATGGAGTAGATTAACTAGCTATTAAATTATTTTTGTGTTTTTACATATTAAAGATATACAACAATATTATTCGATCATTATACTTTTTTAAAGCTCATCATTTTAGAAAAAAACACAATAACTAATGAAAAACAAAATAAACTGCACTAAAATACACAATGACGTGATATAAGCTCAAACACACAAAAAAATTATTAAAACTTTATATAACAATACTGTACTATTTTTTAAGATAAGACGACGTTCAATGTTACGATGTAATTTTTATAAAAAAATAATACCGTATATAAAATTTATGAATGTTTAAAAATTTGAGTAACTTGAAAAGTCAATAAAAAGTGAATAATACTAAAATATCAATTTAGCAATTTTTTTATACAAATACAAATTGATTTTAATTATTGATTAAAAAACATATGGCTGAAACTATTTATTACACTTTTTATTTTCAGAGTTATTTATATTTAAACAAGTCTCTAAATATTTAATCTATAACTATAGATAGTTAGATACACTATAAAATAATAATAGCCGCTTACCTATATAAAAGGTCAGGGTCCGAATAATCCGACGAACCATTCAAACCTTTTTGACGGTTTTCACCAAAAGCCACACCAACCCTATTTTCGTAATTTCACTCACTCTCACCTCAAAAACCCACCCCTGCAACTACTATCCTCTATCTACACTATTAGACTATTACTATCTCACTTCATTCATTATTTTCCTGCTATACATACATACATATACACATATTATATGCATACACAAACTCCCACACCACATTCTGCTTCCGGATCCGGGTCGGGTACCAGATCACCATCGCAGAGATGAAGTTGTTCTTCTTGAGTGATACGAGTAACTCGCTATCATACTGTGTTAAAGAGGATAAACCTTGTATTGGGTGGGTTGACAAGTATTTTAAAGATTGTTTGTGCAACATCAGAGATGAAATCTCTTTCGGATTGGGAATCGCGAGTCTTGTTTGTTGGGGTGTCGCTGAAATCCCTCAAATCATCACCAACTTTCGCACGAAATCAAGCCATGGAGTTTCGCTTCTGTTCCTCCTCACTTGGATTGCAGGGTAGGTGTTTGTGTTAATGCCTCTGTGAGATTTTGTTGTTAAATGTGCATTTTAATGTTGCAGGGATATCTTTAATCTTGTGGGGTGTCTTCTTGAACCTGCAACGGTAAATCTTGCTCCTCTAATTTGCAATTTCTTACGTTTTATCTACAACTTCATCAAGAATCAAGAAGATAGATTTGTGTCAATTGTATCAATCTTTAATGTTATGATTCTCATGTGTTTTGTTTCTTGTGGATGCAGTTGCCAACGCAGTACTACACAGCTGCGGTAATATCATAATTCATATCCTATGCCCTTTAATTTTATAACATCTTCTTGATTATACTGAATTACATGTTTGATTCAACCATTGTTGTTAATTGAACACAGCTTTACACTATAAGTACGATAATCTTAGTGTTGCAAAGTTTATACTATGATCACATCTACACATGGTTCAAGTCAAGGAAAGCTGATGTTCATGCCAACACAGAGGTATAAGTCCATAGTAACATATCCCCTTTGTTACATTAAGTTATAAGTTATTAGCATTTTAGGTGGAAGAAGCCAAGAGACCTCTTAGACCACCAATTGCCGAGGAAACCCGCGGTGTAAACTCAAGAAGCCGTGCAATACGATCACCATCTCCCCGGCTGGACTATTTTTTCACGTATGTATTTATGTTCATCCACTTGTGTATAGGGAATTGTAAAGTTTTGATGATGAAAAAATTGAATGTGAAATCTGTTTACAGGTCAGCAAGATCAATGGCTGGAAGTGCTACTCCACCCAATCGATCTTATCTTTGGACAACAAGAAGTGGTCCAGCTTCTGCCATGCTTGTAGACGACGATTCATCTTCAGACGACGAGCCATCTGTTCAGATATCGAAGCCAGCTACCCAACCCAAGCCCATCCCACGTTCTGTAAGTCGAATTTTATTTTAATTTGGTAGTATTAGTTTGTTTCTTTTGGTGCTTTGGCTCATTAGTTGTTTGTATCCGTACAAAGACAAAACTAAGAGCAAAGTAGCCTGCTTTATGCGTTTTATAAATCAAGAAAATATGTAATATTGGAAAATGACACCATTTTAAACCTCTGCAAGTTGTCTTAATTTTGAAACGTGACAGGCTGGTTATGGTGCGTTTTTGGGGACCTCGTTAAATTTGCCTTCACGGACGAAGGCTTTGATGCAAGTTTATGTTGGCAGGAAGTTGCTACAAGTAATAATTTTGCTAATTGCACCAATAATTTACTGTGATATAGATAAAGAAATTATGTTTGCTGTGTGTTGCTTAATTAGATTAGTTTTGCAGGAGGGTGGTGGAAGTAGTACTGTGTATGGGCAGTGGTTAGGTTGGATGATGGCAGCTATTTACATGGGTGGTAGAATTCCTCAAATTGTATTGAATGTAAGCACTGCTTCTTGGAAACCCCACTTGTTATCTGAACAATCTTGAACTTACTCTTTCTTTTTGCCAATTATTGACAGATTAAAAGAGGCAGCGTTGAGGTAAGGTCTTGCTTTGTCATTATGTGGGTTGTGGTTTTATCTTAAATTGGTTGAATAGTCAGGTATAAAGTTTGGTTAAAAGAGGAAGATCTTCAATTAGTAAATTGACTCATATGGGTTAAAAGTGGCCCAAAGTTTATTTAAAGTGTATAGTCTTTTTTTTTTTCTTTTGTGGGGGTGGTGGGGGACCCAAACACGGCCCATATATTTAACCTGCTAAAACTTAATAACTATAACCCGTGTTTAATCTATTATTTTAAACCAGTCAAACCTATTTAACTAGGCGGATCATGGGTTGACCTAGGTTAGCTATGTCAACCGGAACACAATCTATTTATTTAACAGGTCAGAATTGACAGCTCAAAACTTGATTATTTTCATGTGGTATCTCGGGTGTGTGATTTGGGTTGTTATTGTACTGATAGCTTTTGCCCGATTATTATAAAGGGTAAAGAACTTTTGCCTGATTATAACTAAAGGGTAAATAACTTTTCAAAATGTTCATGAAAAGTTAACTTTTCAGATGTTTAAAAAGGGTAATTAACTTTTCAAAAATGAAAATGTTTGAACAAGGGAACTTTTGGCATAAGTGCTCATTCCTTGTATACAGATTTTTTCAAAACACGCCAAAGTCTGTACCTTTTATTGTGTAAAATAGTAAAAATTAAGGACATGCCTGCACAAACAATGAGCAGTCTTTCCTTGAATTAATAATGTTTTGATAAACATAATTAGTGAATTATGTGTAGTTTTGAAAAATGATAAAAAGGTTAAATATCACCAACCGCCCAACCGCTATTGTACAAAAAATGACTTGTATAAACCCGAATCCATCTGTTATTAGTCTGTTACCCTATGCCTCAGACCCTATATCTTGTCAACTCTAGTTCATTATCTGATCAATAATTTCAACTTGTCAAAATACATCTTCAGGGTCTTAATCCTCTCATGTTCATCTTCGCTCTTATTGCAAATGCCACTTATGTTGGAAGGTCCTCTCTCTCTCTCTCACTCACACACACAAACAATTTTTTATCTATCTCCTAGTGTACTTGACAGCATTACAAATCTGACTGCAGCATACTTGTAAGAAGTACGGAATGGTCAAAAATCAAAGCTAATTTGCCTTGGCTACTCGATGCTGCAGCATGTGTGGCACTTGATACATTTGTATCCTTTTTTGCTCCTTTATGTGACAAGGGCCTTGATCTAAAAGCCAACTGTTAATAGCTGTTTGACCTTGACAGAAGTAATTTGTACAGATAATAATGCAGTATGTGTACTACAGATATATGCGAAGGAGAAATGATGAGGTGGAATACTATGATGACTATTCAGAAGCCAACAAAAGCTAAGTGTAAGGATCTTTAAGAACAAACAATAGGTGCATGGTGTGAATGTGGGGTCTTTATGGCACCTTAAGATCAAATGTTGGCGCGTTTACTGGAAATCAGGCAATCTGTTTGCCTCTTCAGGATGCCATTTACACTTGCTTGTAACAAAACAATGTGGGAACTTTTAAGGAATATAATAATTTATATAGTTTTTCTTTGTTTTGTTTTCCACTTCTGTACTATATTTAGTTTTAATTTTCAAAATACTCCAAGTGGCAGTACTTATTGTCTAGTTTGAATTATCAAAATACTTCAAATGACGGACATATGTATTGTCCGTCTTGACTTTCATAGCTATTGAAGGGAGGTTCAAACGTGAAAGACCGAATTCAGTGCATAATGCTCTCTCATACATAGTGTGCAGAGGTGTTGAGCCATTTTGGGCTTTAGGTGCATGGATCCTTACCCTAGATTTCATCTACAAAAGACTGTTTTTCACGACTCGAACACATGACCTTCATATCATATGACAATAATCTTATTATTGCTTCAAGTAAGGTTTAACATATACAAAATATGAAAAGAAAGTTATATTTCACTATCATGTTCTCATATAAAATCGATGATTTGGGTTACCATGGTGCGCACTAAGCTTTCTCTGGGTTTCTAGTCGATCCGCCATCTTAGTCATTGCCTCACCGTCGTAGGTGACGTCATTCGTGTGACAAACCTTTAACACCAACGATAGTTAGGAAGCAATTTATCTTTAAACACATTCACTAGCCCTGCAAACTTTGTGATTTTAGAAAAATCAAATTACATGATTTTGACGATTGATAAGATCAGTATTTATGATGGGTTTTCTTGGTTGTTTAAAAATTAGATTTTCTAGTGAACTCAATCATGTATAAGTACATGTATATTATGTGTGTATAAACGTATGCATGTACACCCGTGTATGTGTATACATGTGTCATTCCTATACAAACCGAATTTTACTTAAAAATATCAGAAAGAATAAAGATTGGACACATGCATATGAGTGATTTTGATATGAGTATTTGCGTTCATTTATATACACATTTTTATGGCACATAAATTTTGTACAGCACTACACCATGACATGCATAGTCAATACCCACTTACCCCCATTCGCACTATGTAAATTTGTTATTGTGAGACATATATTTACACAATATAAAATGTAAAATGAGATGTTCACACTTTATAAAATGTGATAACCGCACTATGTATCAAAGAATTCAGTACAACTTCTAAAAATTGTTGTTTTGACAATATATGCTCGTATTAAAGAAACAGTATAATTTTTAATCATAATAAAATAAATTAAACTTATTTATATTTAAAACAAGGTATTACTAGTTCTTAATTAAAAAGAAGTCAAACACAAGCCAAAGTACCTTACATTTAGTTAAAAATTATCATATATCACATCTAATCATTATATATAACCTGCTTACAAGTGTCAGGTGGGCTTCCCCACTGGCACGCCACGTGCAACCTGTGACTGGTCCGGTGTTTTCTTTGTTTTTCTTTTCTTTTTTGTGCTTTTTATGTGATTTTTAGAGTACAATTAACTTCCTTTTAAATAATACTTGACAAACGCATTGTAGAGCGGCTGATATTTGTTGGGTGAATTATGCGCCTAGCAATTTTCTTGAGGCTTTTTGTAATGCTTTTTTTAATACTATTTTAGTTAAAATTAATTAATTTAAATAATTATGCCGCAACGTACGGGTAAAAATATCTTATTTGTTTCATCATTTGTAAGTGATTAGGTTTTTTTTAATGTATTTTATCTGTTGATAATATTTTTAACTTTGCTTCACACACGGGATGCGAGTTGTGATACTGGTAACGCATTTAACCTTTACATCCCCAACCTAGGTTCGGCTTTAAACCCTAGCCTCATGACAATATATTTTCAATTTTTTTGGATTTTTGGTTTTTTTCTTTTTATTTTGTTTCTTTAGTTTTTTTATATTCTTCAATACATTACTTTTTTGTGTGTTTTTCAAAATATGTTCTTTTTCTTTGCTACAATTTTCTAACGAGACCATCATTTTAATGTTATGTTATGTTGTCGTCGCAATTTGCGAAACATAACCACATTAGTGTCGTCAAGGCACCACGCATTACGAATTTCAACGTTGGTTACAAAGTTTGCAAGCGTATTATTAACCACCTTGATGTAATCGTATGGTCCCGTCACGCCGCGCGAGATGAAGGAACTCATTAACATCATTTGTTGAAAGACACAAAATCCTCCCTGCACCTTTCGGGAAAAAAATTTGATTTTGTATTTGATCTGCACACTACACTCGCTCTATATGTCTCTATATACACGCTCGTATGCCCACATAGTATTGCAGATGATTTAAGTCTCATCAATTTCATTTTGATATAGTTGAATTTACTATAGATCAAATGAGAGATTATATTGAATATTGATATGAGTTAGGGGTGCACCGTGCACACTCACTCAACCAAGGGACGAGATTTAAAGGGAAAAGCTCCTGATGACAATAGATCAGTAGCAACTAAGAAATTGAGATTATATCATTATGAAATTACCAAGTAATGATAACTGAAGCATCATTTTATCTGATATTTGCAGCAACTGGATGACCAGTTTAACTTACCACCAACTGGGTTTTTTCTTTGGCACGACTAATTCAGTTAATTCCTACTTGAGTTTTTCAATAATACAATTGTATAGTTATCGAACAATTATCATCTCAACTGTCAATCTATAAATGTAACATTGTTATAGGTCAATTTATGTGTATATATATATATATATAGGAGAGTTCAAATGAGAATCATTTTTTTATGAGAACTCTAGGAACCAATCTCAGCCACTTATTTTTTATCACATGCAAATCACATGTCATTTCCCCCTTTTTTTTAAACGTTCGTAACTTTTTTTCATGACATCATTTTTTCAAAAAAAAAATTCACTATAAAATTCATTATTTTTTATCTTTCCAACGTCTACCATATTGATATACTTTTCTAAAAAAATCGTACATCCGTTGTTTAAATATGTGTAAATCTAGTTATACACATATGTAGTACTGGATTTACACAGTGTAAATCTGATATTACACATGCGTAAAACGAATTTCGTTAAAAAAAAGAGATTTTTTTTTATTTTTTATAATTTTTTTATATTTTTTTATGAAAGAGGGAAAATTGGGGAACATTTTTGTGTTTTTATTTTTTTTATTTTTATGTTTTTTTTTTTATTTATAAATTTTTTAAATATGTTTTTGTTAATTACAATTTTGCTATTAAGAACTAATGGTTGAGATTGGTTCCTAGAGTTCTTATAAAAAAACTAGTTTTCATTTGATTTCTCCTCTCTCTCTCTCTCTATATATATATATATATGAGTTCATTTGCTTTGATTATACACATAAATTAGCAACTTTGTTTTCAAGATAAATTAACATTTTGATCTTTATAATCAACTCCCTATCTTGTTTGATTATGAATTTCATGTACCGTAAAGTCCTTTAGTCTAAAAAAATTAAACATTTGAGACAGCGATTCAAGTCGTACCAAATTCATAAATTAAGCTTACACTTATGAGATTGATATACATCTCTCCATTTTATATTATGTTCTCTATTATTTCTTAAAACATTTTTAGTTTAGTCGATATACATTTGATTTCTACAAGAGATGGATGTTACGTATTTCTAGTTTGCATGCCTATATTTGATAAAATAACTGTATAAATAAATCAAAGACTACTAATATCGTTTATGATGACTACTATAAAACGTAAGAAGTTATGCTTTTACGTCACTAATAGTATTATTGTGATTTCTCTAACACTAATATTATCATTCACATGATTATATAAAATATGATATATATATATATA